>ONZH01005616.1:0-119790 GCA_900303285.1 Rhinella marina
TACCTTGGCTCAAGGGGCGTGTCAGAATCCTGTATCACAACAGTTTTGTTGTTGCTAAACCGCAACTACGCCGGCTAGTAGTTGCAAATGGGTTCAGGACTTTCTGTTGTCGCCTTTATATTGCTGTACGTGTCTCCTCTTGGCACCAAACGCGTTTGGGGGCTCTACGGCTCCTTCATCAGTGGTTGAGGTGGACCAGTACCAGCAAAACTTATATACACTGACTCCTTAATTGGTGGGCTGATCCATCAATCAGTTGTCAGAAATGAGAAAGAAACTGTGGTCTGGATTGACATTCTTCCATACATGTGCTCTATATATATACATATTTCTAGCCATTTAATAATAACAGCTAACAGTATGTTTCAAACTCTTGTGTTAAATATGTCAACTATATATTATCGTTTAAAAGAAAAAGAAAAATATTAAAGATGATGCGGTTCCCATGCGGTTTTAGTGCGTTTTTATGTCTTTTGTACATTTTCAATCAAGTTTGTATCTGCTCCTCTCCTTATTTTTACATTACGCAGTTTCTTCCTAATCAAATGTTGTTAAAGGATAAGGGGAGGTGGCCCATTAGGAAGACGGGATCGTCGTGCTGATAAAACAGCCCCAGAGGGCAACCATAGAAATCCGAAAATCTCCAATTCTGCATTTAAGCCCTTTGGAAGTAAGGTGTCGAAGTTAAAAATCATCTTTGACTCCGCTCTCAACGTCTTAGCCACATAATTCCCCCCCCTCCATGATTTTTTAATTCTCTCCAATGCTATAAAGCATAGTTTGGTGGGGTCTTTGTTGTGACATTCCTTAAAATGTTTAGACACGGTATGCATCTCATGTCCTTTTTTAATATTGTTAACGTGCTCAGCGATCCGAATTTTCAACTGTCTCTTCGTATGGCCTATATATTGTTTGGGACATGGGCACTGCAGCATATAAATCACTCCACTGGTATTACAGGATAGTGTATCTTTAATAGAATGCTCAAAATCATGATGCATTGAGCTCACTCTCAATGTCCTTTTTGGAAAAGAAGTGATTCTACAATTACTGCAGTGTTCACATCTAAAGAAGCCCATCATAGAGGGCCAATTATGCCCCTCCTTGGCTCTCAATTTACTTGCCTTGGTTGTAGTTGGGGCTATCTTCAAGCCCAAGTTAGGTGCCTTCATATATGTGAAACGTGGTTTGGTAGACAGAAGTGGGCCTACTACTTTATCCCCCAGAAGGTGATGCCAATATTTACATATAATAGTCTCCATTTTTTTTATATGGAGATTGAAATGGGAGAATAATTCTGATCTCACTATCATCTGTCAATATCCCAATTTCTCCATTTTTGTGTTTCTCACTATCAACAGTGAAGAAGTTTCGTCTTTCCATATTTCTTATTTTGTTGAGCAGTATCAATGGTATGTGGAGGATAATTTTTTTGTATAAATTGATTAGTTAAGGTAATAGCTTCCTGTTCGAACTGTGACTCTAGTGTGCAGTTCCTTTTTAAGCGCCTAAATTGACTCAACGGAATGTTTGTGAGCCATTTTGGTAAATGGCCACTGGAAAATAAAATGAAACTGTTCCTAGCAACTGTTTTTTGAAAGGTGCTACATATTAATTTATTGCCTGAAATATCTATTTTTAGGTCTAGGAATTCAACTGATTGATTCCTTATGTGTGAAGTAAATTTTAAGTTTCTATCATTTACATTAATACTTTCTAGAAAGAGATTGAGATCTTGCAAAGATTCTTTCCATATAAAAATAACATCGTCAATATAACGACGCCAGAGCACCAGACTTGCCCCCAGCCTTGGAGCGATGACATCCAATTCCCACTGGGCCATAAATAAGTTGGCATAGCTGGGGGCAAATCTGGTGCCCATGGCGGTTCCCCGACATTGTAAATAAAATGTACCATCATAATTAAAATAATTGTGGTTTAAAATAAATGACACACTGTCAACTATAAAATGAATCTGTTTCGGACATAATTTACTTAAATTAGATAATTGTTTATGAAGTGCATCTAAACCTTGTGTATGTTTTATTATCGTGTACAATGAATTTACGTCAATTGTACCCACATACCAGTGATCCTGGAAATCAATTTGTTCTAAAACTGTTATTATATCAGTTGTATCCTTTATATAGGAAGGAATAAGTTTGACAGTCGGTTGGATCATCCTATCTATATATTTTGACAAATTAGAGGTCAGTGAATTAATTCCCGATATTATCGGTCTTCCTGGAGGTCTCTCCAGACTTTTATGTATCTTGGGGATACAATAGAATACTGGTATGCGTTTTTCCGTCCCTATTATGACCTTGAATTCTTGTTCCAAAAGGATATTTTCATTCAACCCTATATTACATAAATTGGTTAATTCCCTTTGGAAGACTAATGTGGGATCATTTTTCAATTTTTTATATGTTGAAATGTCCGAAAGTTGTCTTTGACTTTCATGATCATACTGCTCGAGATCTTGTATAACAATTGCTCCGCCTTTGTCGGCGGGGCGGATAATTATATTGTTGTTAATTTGGAGTTCACGAATAGCTTCCCGTTCCTTCCTAGTTAAATTGTTGTTATTTATATTACCCTTCATTCTGCGCAAATCAAACTCGACACATTTTTTAAAAGTCGCTATATTATGACTAATTTCCTGCCTTGGGTATTTGATTGATCTAAGTTTTAAATCTGTATGTGCATACTGAATTGTGGTATTTATTACATTCATGGGTGCCGCGACTGGGTTTTTCAAAAAATATTTCTTTAAACAGATTTTACGTATAAATTTTTCTACCCCTATATACATGGAGAATTTGTCTAATCGTGCTGTAGGTGCAAATTTAAGTCCTTTATTTAAAAGTTTAATTTGCGCTGTAGTTAGTGTAGTCTGACTTATATTAATTATCATATCTTGATCTAATGGTAATGTATTCGGTGTTGTCTGTGAAATCTGTTTCCTTCCTCGTCCTCTGCGTACCTTCTTTCGTGTCGATTTGATCTCACTTGTGCACTGTGTGTTTGTGTTCGGGAGTGATGGTTGGTCGGACGATCCCGACTCATCTGTGTATCTTGTAATTGTGTGATTTCAAGTGATTCCTGTAATGTCTGTCTGGTGACTGTGTCGGTGAAAGTTGTCGCCTTATCCTGTGATGAGGGGGTGTCTGGTCTAAAAAACGTGGTGAACTAAGTGCTTCATAACGATTATAAGTAGTGATATTGTATTGTTTTTGTGGAGTTTTCTTTATGTTATCATTATGATTTATTTGTCGGATATCTTGAGGTGCGCCCTGGGTTTCCTCCATTTGACCATTTTTTGTTGACTCTCCAGACTTCTGAGCACGTTGTTTATTATTATGTAATTTTTTTACTTTTTTTAAAGATAATTTCTCTCTCCAAATTGTCCAATCCTTTACAAATTCTATTATGCCACATCAGGAAAGCATCATCTTAAGGTAAACGTCTCTATTATAAGTCTCAGTGCTGAGATTTCTTCTGTTAAGCCCTACAAGATTTGTAAACGTCTTTTGATTATCATCTGTATTAAGGTCCTAGATTGCGTCTTTAAAAAATTATTCCATTCAAGTGTGAACTCTTCACTATATAAGCCCTGTGCTGCCTCTTTATTCAAGAGGAGCCCCTTGGGAATGATATCATTAGTTAGACACTGGGTCAGCGATCTTACTTCCCATTTGTTTCTTAATTGTTTATGGAGTATTTTTTCCAACTCCTTAAAAATATCGGATGTAGATCTATTTTGAGTGGTAGGGTCGTCTGAAATCTCAGCGTCAATAAAATTATAGGTATCTATCTTTTTGAATTTGGTTTCCATATGGCTCCAAATATCCATGACAGAGAGGTAAAGAGCTCTAACTGTTGAGCGCAAATATGAAAATATGTAAAGGATTGGACAATTTGGAGAGAGAAATTATCTCTAAAAAAAGTAAAAAAATTACATAATAATAAACAACGTGCTCAGATGTCTGGAGAGTCAACCAAAAATGGTCAAATCGAGTAAACCCAGGGCGCACCTCAAGATATCCGACAAATAAATCATAATGATAACATAAAGAAAACTCCACAAAAACAATACAATGTCACTACTTATAATCGTTATGAAGCACTTAGGTCACCACGTTTTTTAGACCAGACACCCCCTCATCACAGGATAAGGCGACAACTTTCACCGACACAGTCACCAGACAGACATTACAGGAATCACTTGAAATCAAACAATTACAATCTATGTCACAAACCGTTGCACTCACAACAAGATACACAGATGAGTCGGGATAGTCCGACCAGCCATCACTCCCGAACACAAACACACAGTGCACAAGTGAGATCAAATCAACACGAAAGAAGGTACACAGAGGACGAGGAAGGAAACAGATTTCACAGACAACACCGAATACATTACCATTAGATCAAGATATGATAATTAATATAAGTCAGACTACATTAACTACAGTGCAAATTCAACTTTTAAATAAGGGACTTAAATTTGCACCTACAGCACGATTAGACAAATTATCCACGTATATAGGGGTAGAAAAATTTATACGTAAAATCTGTTTAAAGAAATATTTTTTGAAAAACCCAGTCGCGGCACCCATGAATGTAATAAATACCACAATTCAGTATGCACATACAGATTTAAAACTTAGATCAATCAAATACCCAAGGCAGGAAATTAGTCATAATATAGCGACTTTTAAAAAATGTGTCGAGTTTGATTTGCGCAGAATGAAGGGTAATATAAATAACAACAATTTAACTAGGAAGGAACGGGAAGCTATTTGTGAACTCCAAATTAACAACAATATAATTATCCACCCCGCCGACAAAGGCGGAGCAATTGTTATACAAGATCTCGAGCAGTATGATCATGAAAGTCAAAGACAACTTTTAGACATTTCAACATATAAAAAATTGAAAAATGATCCCACATTAGTCTTCCAAAGGGAATTAACCAATTTATGTAATATAGGGTTGGATGAAAATATCCTTTTGGAACAAGAATTGAAGTTCATAATAGGGACGGAAAAACGCATACCAGTATTCTATTGTATCCCCAAGATACATAAAAGTCTGGAGAGACCTCCAGGAAGACCGATAATATCGGGAATTAATTCACTGACCTCTAATTTGTCAAAATATATAGATAGGATGATCCAACCGACTGTCAAACTTATTCCTTCCTATATAAAGGATACAACTGATATAATAACAGTTTTGGAACAAATTGATTTCCAGGATCACTGGTATGTGGGTACAATTGACGTAAATTCATTGTACACGATAATAGAACATACAAAAGGTTTAGATGCACTTCATAAACAATTATCTAATTTAAGTAAATTATGTCCGAAACAGATTCAATTTATAGTTGACAGTGTGTCATTTATTTTAAACCACAATTATTTTAATTATGATGGTACATTTTATTTACAATGTCGGGGAACAGTAATTAATCAGTTGAATTCCTAGACCTAAAAATAGATATTTCAGGCAATAAATTAATATGTAGCACCTTTCAAAAAACAGTTGCTAGGAACAGTTTCATTTTATTTTCCAGTGGCCATTTACCAAAATGGCTCACAAACATTCCGTTGAGTCAATTTAGGCGCTTAAAAAGGAACTGCACACTAGAGTCACAGTTCGAACAGGAAGCTATTACCTTAACTAATCAATTTATACAAAAAAATTATCCTCCACATACCATTGATACTGCTCAACAAAATAAGAAATATGGAAAGACGAAACTTCTTCACTGTTGATAGTGAGAAACACAAAAATGGAGAAATTGGGATATTGACAGATGATAGTGAGATCAGAATAATTCTCCCATTTCAATCTCAATATAAAAAAATGGAGACTATTATATGTAAATATTGGCATCACCTTCTGGAGGATAAAGTAGTAGGCCCACTTCTGTCTACCAAACCACATTTTACATATACGAAGGCACCTAACTTGGGCTTGAAGGTAGCCCCAACTACAACCAAGGCAAGTAAATTGAAAGCCAAGGAGGGGCATAATTGGCCCTCCATGATGGGCTTCTTTAGATGTGAACACTGCAGTAATTGTAGAATCACTTCTTTTCCAAAAAGGACATTGAGAGTGAGCTCAATGCATCATGATTTTGAACATTCTATTAAAGATACACTATCCTGTAATACCAGTGGAGTGATTTATATGCTGCAGTGCCCATGTCCCAAACAATATATAGTCCGCACGAAGAGACAGTTGAAAATTCGGATCGCTGAGCACGTTAACAATATTAAAAAAGGATATGAGATGCATACCGTATTTAAACATTTTAAGGAATGTCACAACAAAGACCCCACCAAACTATGCTTTATAGCATTGGAGAGAATTAAAAAATCATGGAGGGGGGGAAATTATGTGGCTAAGATGTCGAGAGCGGAGTCAAAGATGATTTTTAACTTCGATACCTTACTTCCAAAGGACTTAAATGCAGAATTGGAGATTTTTGGATTTCTATGATGGGTGGTTGCCCTCTGGGGACATGGGATCGCCGTCGGGCTGTTTTATAAGCACGACGATCCCGTCTTCCTAGTGGGCCACCTCCCCTTATCCTTTAACAACATTTGATTAGGAAGAAACTGCGTAATGTAAAAATAAGGAGAGGAGCAGATACAAACTTGATTGAAAATGTACAAAAGACATAAAAACGAACTAAAACCGCATGGGAACCGCATCATCTTTAATATTTTTATTTTTATTTTAAACGATAATATATAGTTGACATATTTAACACAAGAGTTTGAAACATACTGTTAGCTGTTATTATTAAATGGCTAGAAATATGTATATATATAGAGCACATGTATGGAAGAATGTCGATCCAGACCACAGTTTCTTTCTGATTTCTGACAACTGATTGATGGATAAGCCCACCAATTAAGGAGTTAGTGTATATAAGTTTTGCTGATACTGGTCCACCTCAACCACTGATGAAGGAGCCGTAGAGCCCCCAAACGCGTTTGGTGCCAAGAGGAGACACGTACAGCAATATAAAGGCGACAACAGAAAGTCCTGAACCCATTTGCAACTACTAGCCGGCGTAGTTGCGGTTTAGCAACAACAAAACTGTTGTGATACAGGATTCTGAAACGCCCCTTGAGCCAAGGTACATTCCCCTGCCAGGACCTGCGAGAAAAGAGGATCTATTGTCCTTCCAGGACCTGCGGGTAAAGTCACATGACCGGATCGTCATACATCACGTGATCGGAATTATACCACTTGCCTGAGTCACATGGGACGCTCCGTATCGGATTCAGCATATCCTCGTCTGCGTATATTTGCACATCAGGAGGGTAATGTACCGGATACATATTGATTACTTTCAACTGTCTGGCAGTGGAGTAGGCTGTTATTAACTGTCAACTTGTGAAAAGCTACCTGGAAATTTTATGTTTATTATATGGATTAACTCTGCTGTATGGTGGATAATCGATATACTCACTACTAACTCTGCTATATAGTGGATAACCAATATACCAACTCTGCTACATAGTGGGTAACCAATATACTTACTACTAATTCTGCTATATGGTGGACAATTGATGTACTGACTATTAATTCTTCTATATGGTGGATAATTGATACAGTCGCTAAATCTGATCTGGGAATTATATACCTAATGAGGATATACTGGATATAAAGGAAGAATAAGCAAATAGTAACCACAGGGCTATCTTCAATACTGCTCCAAATACTGTATCCTGTGGATTTTGTTGTTTTTTACTTATTTTATATATATTTTATATATATTTTTTGGGGGGAATATTTATGCAAATATTTTATGTATATGTGTATATTTTAAGCTATTTTGAGAATAAATTTTAGGTATTTTGTTTTCCATATGGTCTCTGAATAACTGTTACCTATGTTTCGTACAAGAGCACCACTTAAAACACATTTCTGTGAACAAGTTTCGCTGGTGTGTAAGGATAATATCCTGGATTGCAATGGCCTTCCTGCCATCTTTGCTGTTGACAGTCTGTATTATTGTCTCTTGCTTTTCAATAAAAACAGTTATGACAAAAAAATGTATAGCTGAAGTGATCACAGGTTCAAAAGGACTAACTATGAGCAACAGTTGAATAAAGTTTTTATAAATATTTAAAAAAAGCAAAAATATTAAACTTTAAAAAATACTCCAATTTGCAATACTTCCAATTTTTTTTTTTTTTAAAAAAGCTGTTACTACATCTGTAATAACCTAAATCTTAACCTGCACGGTTCAGTAGTACAAGCACCAAAGTCCGATGCCAAAGGTACTGCAGAACAGAGGATCTGTGGGGTGTAGGTTGTCGGACCCCTGCTAATCGAATACCAGTCTCCTATCCTAAAGATAAACCATCAATATAAATGGATAGTACCAGGTGTTCACCTAGCCCTTCTGCAGCCTGAGGCGAAAACTGAAACGACGCCCCCTCCCATTGCCATTTTCTTAACCTAACCCCTTTACCACAATGAAAGAGCTTATTATCCAGGGCCCTTCTGCTGCCCCCCTCTTACGCCTACCTGATGCACCCCTGGATAGTACTAAACTAGGCAGTGAGGTTAGAACAGTGTCCGCCATTACCATGTACTTCCTTTTCCCACAGTTTTAGTATTATTAGTTCCACGTTAGATTAGAAAAACCCAAATCGTTAGTGGAACGTAGAACTTGTTTCAGTCAGGCGGCATTGTGATCCTCATAAATACAATTACATCTACGGTATCTGTCATTTAATGGGGCTAATCAGGGTTTTTTTAATCCAGAATTTACAAGGAAAATGAACATCCTTAGTATTTTCCTGGATAGAGGTATGGACAAAAACATGTGCAGATATCTTCTTCTTCATGTGAATGTGGTTGTGGAAACCCTGTTCGCTTGCATGGGAGGTGGATTGAGAGCAGATCATATGCAGATTTCAGTATGCGTTCTGCATCAAATCCTTTACTTGTGTACATACCCTTGTGCATTACATTATATTAAATAAGATTATACATATACAATGATGGCTGATAAGTCATCAGTATCTGATTGGTGGGGCTTTGACACCCAGGACCCCTGCCGATCAACTGTTTGAGAAGGTACTGGCACTCGCAGTAATGCCAAGGTCTTCTCGCAGCTTAACCTAGGCCACGTGACTTCGCTGTACATCCATCATACTGCTTGGGCGCACAGCCGCTATTCAATGTATGGTGCTGTTCTTGGTGAGCTGAGAAAAGGGCATAGCACAACTACGTGTTACGGTGCCTTTTCAAACAGCTGATTGGCAGGGGTCCCGGGTGTCTGCCTCCCACCAATCAGATACTGATGACCTATCCTGAGGATAGATCATTAATTAAAAAGTCCTGGAAAACCCCCTTAAATAGTGCACAAAAACACAAGCTTCCTACCTACAAGTAATTATATCCATGTATCAATATATAAGATACCATTTTTTTATCATTTAAGGCCATAATGACCATTTTATATTGCTGCAAACGCAGAGCTTAACAACATTGAATGAAAATGTCCCTAAGGGACATTGTGGAAATAAAGGGATGTAATGTGCCAAAGTCAATTACCGTAAATTGTAGTTCTGGCACTAAACCCTCAGGAGATACAATTATAATTGTAATGTTATATGCCTTACTCTATTCATGTAATTGTTCCTTAGAAATGATTGTAGAAGAGATAAACAGTATTTACCAGAAGTTACACTTACATTTAATATAGCCATATAGTTTAAACCAGTGATTTTCAACCAGTGTGCCTCCAGCTGTTGCAAAACTACAACTCCCACCATGCCCTTCTGTAGGCTGATAGCTGTAGGCTGCCTGGGCATGATGGGAGTTGTAGTTTTGCAACAGCTGGAGGCACACTGGTTGAAAATCACTGGTTTAAACCTTTTGAATATTTTGAAATTATCATAGGTTGTGTGAAGTAGTCACTCATTAGATAGCATTACACTACATTAGACAGCATCGAAAATGTAAAGAGACAACCCAAGACAAACTTTGCCTCAATTTCAAAACTAAGACCACCATAAATATACACAAATTACAAATCTTTATTGAAATGTTACCATTTAACCTTTCCCCTACATTCACTGTACATGTATGGTGGATGTCTGTTCTTTAACCCCTTCCTGACATATGATGTAATAGGATGTCATAACGGCAAGTGACTTCCCACCATTTGACAATTCCCACCCAATCAGCCCAGGCCCCTGCTGTATCCGCTAGCATGGATTAAAATGGAAAATCTGCCAAAGGTGAAATTTCCTTTCCATTTTCCTTTAATTCTTGTGAAATACCTAAAGGGTTAACAAAGTTTGTAAAATCAGTTTTGAATAGCTTGAGGTGTGTAGTTTCAAAAATTTGGTCATTTATGGGTGGTATCTACTATGTAAGCCCCACAAAGTGACTGGTCTTTAAAAAGTGGGTTTTGGAAATTTTCTTAAACATTTTAAGAATTACTTAAAATTCTAAGCTTTTTAATGTCCAAAAAAATAAAATGATATTTTCAAAATAATGCCAACATAAAGTAGACATATAATGAATGTCAAGTAATAAATATTTTATGAGGTATGGCCTCTTTCACACGAACGATATGGATTGGATCCAGATGCGTTCAGTGAAACTCGCACCATTTTGCAAGCAAATTCAGTCAGTTTTGTCTGTGATTGCAGTTGTTCAGTTCTTTCCACACGGGTGCAATCAGTTTTGATGCATTCACTTCTATGGGGCCAGGGCTGCGTGAAAAATGCAGAATATAGAACATGCTGTATTTTTCATGCAACGCAGAACTTATGCAGAAAGAAAAACACAGACCCGTTGAAATGAATGGGGCAGGATTCAGAGCTGGGTGCTATGCGTTCACGCATTGCACCTGTGTGGAAAACTCGCTTGTGTGAAAGGGGCCTATCACTTTCTGTTTTAAAAGCAGAGAAATTTAAATTTTCAAAATTGCAAATTTTTCCAAATTTTGGTAAATTTTGGATTTTTAAAAAAAATAAATGTGAAATATATTGAGTCAAATTTACCACTGTCATGAAGTACAATGTGTCATGAGAAAACATTCTCAAAATGGTTTGGATAAAAGCGTTCCAAAGTTATGACATATGTCAGATTTGCAAAAAATGGCCTGAACAGGAAGGTAAAAAGGGGTAAAAAGGAGTTAAAACCAATACATACTTCCTTAAAGACCACCTAAGAAGCCATCTGACGCCATTTAAATATCTTTCCATATGGCATGTTAAGCCTTGTTCACACATCAGTTAGGCCTTGTCCACATTTCCGTTTTTCACTGACGTGTGCTGTCCACATTTTTCACGGACAGCACACGTACCCATTGATTTAAATGTATCTGTTCACATTTCAGCATTTTTCTACTGAGCGTGGGTCAGTAAAAAAATCACGGGGACATGCACTACTTTGATCCGTGATGCGGATCAAGCACGCCCATTGAAGTCTACTGGTCCGTGAAAATCACTGACACATATCCGTGTTGTGTCCGTGATGACTAATAGGAGATTCTTTGGAAATCAATTTTCAGCTGAGCAACGTCAGTGAAATACGGATGCCACACGGATGGTAAAAACGAACACACGGACCAACCACGAATCCTTCACAGACAGCTTCACGGATGAAACACGTACGCTTTTTTTCACGGATGTGTCACTGACACGGAAATGTGGACGAGCCCTTATTTGATCAGTTATTTCCATCAGTTATTGTGAGCCAAAACCAGGTGCGGGGACAGGTGCAGATCTTGCCATTATACCTTATCTCTGGGGAGGCTTCACTACTGGTTTTGGCTCACAATAACTGATGGAAATAACTGACCAAATAACTGATGTGTGAACAAGGCCTTACTAGAACATGAAGTTTAAAGTAAATCCTTGTCTGTGGGTATGTACAAGGCAAAACTTAAAAATTTGGGTAATTGTCTTTAAATATGTCATTCTTAACAAGTAGGGAAATGAACAGTGAATAATGAACAATGAGTAGTGATTAGAAATGTGCTTTTATTAAATGCGACTTATTGTGAGAAAATGAAATCAGTTTGGCAAGACATAAAGACAAGTCTATGATTTACATGCAGCAAACATTCAGAATGAAAGAAACATTCTAAAAGTCTGAGCGCATTAGCATTCCAGTCTTATACAAGCAAGGGCTTCTTCATTGTACCAGTGTGAAGGGTCACTTCAAGATCTGCACATGCTTTTCTTCACCATTTTAAATGTTAATTACCACAAAAAAAAGCAAAAGTAGACCAATAAACATTTGGGAAATTTTTATTTTATTAACCCTTTCAGGACACAGTCTATTTTTATTTTTTCACTTTCATTTTTTTTCCCTCCCCACCTTTGAACAGCCAAGTTTTAATTTTTTTATGAATGATTTTATTTACCCTATCTTGTATTGTGAAACAAAAAATATATATAATAATCATGTAGGGTAAAATAAAATAAAAAATGTTTTGCTATGGATTTTTGTTAAAAATTACATGATGACTTTATTCAGAAAACTAGTATGATTACAATGATATTATGTTTACTACTATTTTAAAAAATAAAAACCTTAGGAAAAACTGCTTTCTTTGCATCAGCAGATACTGACATCCATAACTTTAAAAAGTTATTTCTGTTTACACAGCTAGGGCTTTTTTTGCAAGGTGAGCTTTAGTGTTTATTGCCATTCTGGATTACATATTACTTTTTAAATCACTTTTTATTAAATTTATTTTGTAGGGCAAGGAGAAAAAAGCAATATGACTATTTTTATTTTTTTCTGTTACTGCTTTCGCTGCTTATGGTAAATGTGCTTATTTTTTAATAGTTCCATGGAAATACCAATTATGTTTATCTTATTATTTGTAAAATTGGGAAAGGGAATAATTAGAATTTTTAATATTTTGGTGTTTTTTAATTTTTACAATTTTTAACACATTTTTTACTTTTATTTTTCATCTTTATTCCACTTAGGGACTTGAGCATGCAATCCTCTGATCACTTATACCATACGTTGTAATAGTATACTATTGAAGTCTTTGAGATTTTTGCTGGCTGCCTGTGAAGCCTAGTCTCCTGCCCCAGAGAACTATCTTTGCCAGACAGTTCTTACTCAATGTTGGACATCTACTGTTCTACTGCTGTGGACATCTGCTGTCAGGGGCGGACTGGGAACTGAAAGTGGCCCTGGAAAAAATACTAAAAGTGGCCCCATTTTGTAGTTGGGTCCAAACTGATGGAAGGCAGAGCAAGTAATACCATATTTTGGCACATTATACCACCCTAACAGAGCCAAATACCCCAGTCCATCACAAAATACTCCCAGCAGCACAAAAACTTGCACTGGCAGCTGGGCATCGATTCCCTATAAGGTCTATGGTTAAACCTCCCCTGTCTGCTCTTAGCTCTGCACCATACTCTGCTCATTTCATCTGCCCCGGATTCCAGCAATGTTTACAGGTATTGTAACGGCCATACAGTTAATTCATGGGGAGTGAAAATCTACTGCAATGGCCAGAATCAAAGGTAACTCGGATCCCAGAGGCATAGCCAAATAGGTTGCCTGTCAAAAGAATACTGACGAATAGGAAATAATGCACTACACAAGCCTAAGTAGTGTAATGTATTATGTAGGTGAGCAAACATTCCCCTATGCAACAAATAAATACAAGTATTGTACAAAAATGTAAAAAAATAAAAGGTTTTAAAAAATTGCATTTCTGTCACGCGAGGTCGGCGTCGCGCTCCCTCTGCACGACGTCGCCGGACCTCTCCACCCCCTAGAGACGAGCAATAGGGAACTGAAGTGCTGGTCTTGTCAGCCAGCACTTCATGAGTTAATTCTCTGTTTGGGTTTAGCCATGTGGTGCTGATCACACCACATGGCTACTTTACATATTGTTTGGACAGCTTGCTCCGCCTCAGGTCATGTGATGCTGACCACATCACATGATCCTGGGCGGGCTATTTAAAGATGGCAACTGCCTCACTCAGATGCCTGTGATTAGTCTTCTGAGATCAGTGCTGTGTGTTGGACCTTGCTTTTGGATTATTGGTATATTGGATTTTGGCTTTGGACTTAGACTACGCTTTTGTGATTCCCCTCGGTATTTGACGTGACCTCCTGTTCTTGACTTGGCTTGCTGACGATTCTGCTATTGTGTTTGTTTCTGTCTGTGTTCGTCTTTCCCTGTGTTCCCTTCCCTACCCTGTGCACGTACTCAGCATAGGGACCGTCTCCAAGGTACGGTTTTGTCGCCTAGGGCATCTACTGTAAGTAGGCAGGGAAAGAGGTGGGGTTCAGACAGGGCACACTATCCCTTGTTTCCCTGTCGTGACAGAATCACAGGCCATACCTAATGGAGCCGTTGCGAGTACTCATGGACCAGATGAGTAACATGGCTCAGATGATCCAGGATTTGGCCGGGAGACTCCAACATCAGGAGCAACTGCGGACTGCACCCGCAGTCGTTCCCTCCATGCCAAACCCCAATATTGAACCCCATGTAAAATTGCCCGATCGGTTTTCTGGGGACCGAAGGACTTTCCGTTCCTTTAAGGAAAGTTGTAAATTATATTTCTGTTTACGCTCACACTCCTCGGGTTCTGAGCAGCAGCGGGTAGGAATAATTATTTCCTTGCTGCAAGGTGATCCGCAGGAGTGGGCTTTCTCATTGCCACCTGACTCCCCTTGTCTATTGTCTGTGGAGGCTTTTTTCCGGGCCCTAGGTCTTTTATATGAAGAACCTGACTTGGCCGCTGTAGCTGAAACTCAGCTCAGAGACATTCGGCAGGGTAACCGTCCAGTTGAGGATTACTGTGCTGAGTTCAGAAAATGGTGTGTGTCCTCTAAATGGAATGACCCTGCTTTGAGAAGCCAGTTTAGGGTGGGACTGTCTGACCATCTGAAGGATTTACTAGTTAGTTATCCTACTCCTGACACCTTAGAGGCGACTATGACCTTAGTTATCAAACTTGACCGACGGTTTAGGGAGAGACAAAAGGAACGTTCTGTTGCCCCTCAAGTTGCCGTGTTGTCCGAAGTTCCTCTTCAGAGCCCGTCTCCTATCAAGGTCCAGGAGGAGCCTATGCAGTTGGGAGTTACTATGAGGGATCAGAGACGCCTGAGAGGGGCCTGTTTTTACTGCGGTGAGATGAACCACTGGCTCCAGCAGTGTCCGAGACTCCTGCTCTCAAAAAGGTCTGTTCCTGGAAGTAAGGTACCCCCTGAGGTGGTAAGAAAGAAAATCTTGTTACCTATTTCCATTTCTTATAACCAGCTCAAGAGATCCG
The DNA here is from genome assembly GCA_900303285.1 of Rhinella marina. NCBI lineage: Eukaryota > Metazoa > Chordata > Amphibia > Anura > Bufonidae > Rhinella > Rhinella marina. The sequence goes on from ONZH01005616.1 coordinate 15,321, forward strand.
GTGAAGCATTTGTGGATTCAGGTTCTGCTGCTAATTTTATTGATTATGATTTTGTGCAATCTGTGCGTGTGCCTATAATTCCTTTAAGGGAGGTAATTCAAATTATCGCACTGGATTCCACTCCATTAAATAATGGGAGAGTGGAGTTTTGTACTCCTGAGGTTGTATTAACTGTAGGAATTACCCATACTGAGACTTGCTCCTTCCTTGTATGGTCTGCCTTGGTTACAGGACCACAACCCTGTGATCAACTGGTCGGTAAGTGAATTGGAAAAATGGGGAATGAATTGTGACAAATGTTGTAGATCAGTATTGCAGTTGGGAGGTACCACTGAGTCTCTTTCCTTGCCCAAGTATATTGGTGATTTTTCGGACGTGTTTTCCATGTCCGAGACTGAGTTCCTCCCTCCTCACCGGCAATATGATTGCGCCATCGACCTTATTGAGGGATCCAAATATCCCAAAGGTCGCATTTATAATCTCTCTACTCCTGAACGTCAGTCCATGAGGGATTATCTCAAAGAGAGTCTGGCCAAGGGTCACATCCGGCCTTCAGTTTCTCCCATGGGGGCAGGTTTTTTCTTTGTTGGTAAAAAGGATGGTGGATTGAGGCCCTGTATCGATTACAGGGAGCTCAATAAAATCACTGTTAAAAACAGATACCCGTTGCCCCTTATTCCTGACTTGCTGAATCAGGTCCAGGGGGCCTGTTGGTTCACCAAGCTGGATTTGAAGGGGGCATACAACCTAATCAGGATTCGTGAGGGGGACGAATGGAAAACTGCGTTTAATACCCCGGAGGGTCATTATGAGTACTTGGTAATGCCTTTTGGGTTAAGTAACGCTCCGACAATTTTCCAAAACTTTGTCAATGACATTTTTAGACCATTTATTGGGAAATTTGTAATTGTCTATATTGATGACATCCTGATTTTTTCTGCAGACTGGGAGAGTCACGTATCTCACACCAGGCAAGTGCTGGAGGTGTTGCGTGAAAACAAGTTGTTTGTTAAAGGGGAAAAGTGTACCTTTGGTGTTCAGGAAGTGGCCTTTTTGGGATACATTCTCACCCCTTTTTCTTTCAAAATGGATCCAGTTAAAGTACAGGCCATTGTGGATTGGGTGCGACCTTCCTCTTTGAAGGCGCTCCAGCGATTTCTGGGGTTTGCTAATTTTTATCGTAAATTTGTCAAAAATTTTTCAGTGGTAGCCAAACCCATTACGGATTTGACTCGCAAGGGGGCTGATCTGGTCAATTGGCCCCCTGCAGCAATTGAGGCCTTTGAAAGGTTAAAGCAGTGTTTTATTAATGCTCCTGTGTTGGTCCAGCCTGATCAAAGTAAGCCTTTTGTAGTTGAGGTGGATGCGTCTGAGGATGGTGTGGGGGCTGTACTGTCCCAGGGGTCTTCCACCTTAACTAATCTTATGCCATGCGCCTTCTTCTCCCGCAAGTTCTCTCCTGCCGAGAGGAATTATGATATTGGGAATAGGGAGTTACTTGCAATCAAGTGGGCATTTGAGGAATGGCGTCATTTTTTAGAAGGGGCATTTCACCGCATTACGGTCCTCACGGATCATAAGAATTTAATGTTTCTAGAATCGGCTAAGCGATTGAATCCTAGACAGGCGAGGTGGGCTTTGTTCTTTACTCGTTTTGATTTTTGTGTTACCTTCAGACCCGGGAGCAAGAACGTTAAGGCCGATGCCTTATCCCGAAGTTTCCAGGCGTATCAGCCTCCTGACGTCCCTCCTGAGCCCATCCTGCCAGCTGATATCATTGTGGCCGCTACCTCATCTGACCTCGCTTCTGAAATCTCGGCAGGACAACATCTTGCTCCTATTGGTACCCCCAATGACAAATTGTTTGTGCCGGCTCATTTGCGGTTGCGACTGCTGGGTGAGTGCCATAATTCTGTTTTGTGTGGACATCCTGGCATCAATGCCACCAAGGAGTTGGTCTCTAGGCAGTATTGGTGGCCGTCAATCTCCAGAGATGTTCAGGCTTTTGTAACTGCGTGTAACACTTGTGCCAGGTCCAAGAATTCCAAGACACGACCTATGGGTGAGTTACATCCTTTACCCATACCTAGTAGACCTTGGTCACATCTGTCCATGGACTTTATCACAGACTTGCCGTGCTCTGAGGGTAAAACCGTGATATTTGTGGTGGTTGACAGATTCAGCAAAATGTGTCATTTTATTCCTTTGTGTAAATTACCCTCTGCGAAGGTCTTGGCGTCCGTGTTCATTGATAATATTGTCAAACTGCATGGTGTTCCTGAGAATATCGTTTCTGATAGGGGAGTACAGTTTGTGTCTAGGTTCTGGAGGGCGTTCTGTAATAAGATTGGTATCTCTTTGTCCTTTTCATCAGCCTTTCATCCGGAGACCAATGGTCAGACTGAACGTCTTAACCAATCCGTTGAGCAATATCTTAGATGTTATGTTTCTGATAACCAACATGTGTGGGCCAGATTCCTGTCTCTGGCTGAATTTGCAATTAATAATCGTTTTAATTCATCCTCTGGGATGTCGCCGTTTTTCTGCAATATGGGTTTTCATCCACGCTTTAGCTCCTTTTCCCCATCTGCGTCGGTTGTCCCAGAGGTCAATGATTTTTCTCAAGAACTGTGCACAGTTTGGGCACAGGTTCAGTCGAACCTGGAAAAGGCCCAAGGAGTTCAAAAAGCTAAGGCTGATAGAAAACGTTCTAAGGGTGTGAATTTTAAGGTTGGGGATAAGGTATGGTTATCGACTAAAAATCTCAACATGAGGGTACCATCCTATAAGTTTGCACCTCGCTTCATTGGTCCTTACAGGATCACCAAGGTGATCAATCCGGTTTCTTTTAGGTTATGTTTACCCGACTCCCTTCGTGTTCATAATGTTTTTCATGTGTCTTTGCTCAAACGTTATGTTGCTCCCGTTGGTCCTGAGGAACAGTCTCCGCCTCCGGTTGAGGTAGCAGGAAAAATGGAGCATGAGATTGCCAGAATTGTGGATGTGAGAAGGGTCCGGAATTCCTTCCAGTACCTCGTACATTGGAAGGGGTTCGGTCCTGAGGACAGGTCTTGGGTACCGTTGACCAGGATGCATGCAGACTAGCTCATCCGAAAGTTCCATCTGCAGCATCCCGATAAGCCTGCTCCCGCTGGTAAGGGTCCGGTGGCCCCTCGTGAAGGGGGGGTACTGTCACGCGAGGTCGGCGTCGCGCTCCCTCTGCACGACGTCGCCGGACCTCTCCGCCCCCTAGAGACGAGCAATAGGGAATTGAAGTGCTGGTCTTGTCAGCCAGCACTTCATGAGTTAATTCTCTGTTTGGGTTTAGTCATGTGGTGCTGATCACACCACATGGCTACTTTACATATTGTTTGGACAGCTTGCTCCGCCTCAGGTCATGTGATGCTGACCACATCACATGATCCTGGGCGGGCTATTTAAAGATGGCAACTGCCTCACTCAGATGCCTGTGATTAGTCTTCTGAGATCAGTGCTGTGTGTTGGACCTTGCTTTTGGATTATTGGTATATTGGATTTTGGCTTTGGACTTAGACTACGCTTTTGTGATTCCCCTCGGTATTTGACGTGACCTCCTGTTCTTGACTTGGCTTGCTGACGATTCTGCTATTGTGTTTGTTTCTGTCTGTGTTCGTCTTTCCCTGTGTTCCCTTCCCTACCCTGTGCACGTACTCAGCATAGGGACCGTCTCCAAGGTACGGTTTTGTCGCCTAGGGCATCTACTGTAAGTAGGCAGGGAAAGAGGTGGGGTTCAGACAGGGCACACTATCCCTTGTTTCCCTGTCGTGACAATTTCAGAATAAATTATGATTTACTATTGGGGAAAAAACAAGCACATATTTGGTATCACTGTGTCCATAACTAACTGTACTATAAAAGTGAAGAACAATGCAAGAATCAATATTTTGTTCAGTCCGATCTCCAAAAAATTGAATAAAAAAGTGATCTTATGTTCCCCGAAATGGCATATGAAAGCTATAGCTTGTTTCACAAAAACATGTCAGTTCCATTGATGGAAAAATTAAAAAGTTATGGTTCTCACAATATGGTAACACAAAGACAAGTGCCTTTTTGTGTATTTATTGTGCAAAAGTAGTAATCTATACTGACCCATGAAATAAAGGTAAAAGAAAGTTTTCATGCCACATGGTTAACAGCTCAAAATGTAAAATTTAACAGTAGAAATGCAGTTTTTTCCTTTACCCCATTAAGTATTAATATAACTTTATTCATAGGTCGTATGTACCCCAAAACGGAGCCACTATAAATACTTGTCCCACAAAAAAACAAGCCTTTACATCGATGGAAGAAAAAAGGTGTGTTTTTTAGAGTATGGAAATGGAAAAAAAATGAAAAACATCACTGCATCCTTAACCCTTTCAGTAGAGATGAGCGAATCATTCAAAAAATTATTCGCCGAACATTTGCCGAACTTTTCCTAAGATTCGTATATATTCGACTAATAGATTCGTTGTATTTGCGTACAAAATATACGTTATTATGTGCTATTAGCGAACATTCACGCACTAATAACGAACATACATTTAAAAAATGTACGCAACTTCTTAAAAGACGTACGCATGAGCGAACAAATAGCGTACGAATCCTCAGAGTACTATTGTCTACGCGATTACGTAATACGTAGACACGCACGACGAGAGGCCGCGTGCACTCCTCAGAGGCAGAGCGAATATTCGAAAATGGCATCCAGGCAATCCTCATCATTTAGCTCTGCTGCACAGCTGAAATACATAGTCCGGCTGATGGACCGGCAGGATTACGATGGCACACACCGCCACCCGAACCAGAATAAAAAGGAGGTGATCCAGCAGGTGATCCGAGGCTTGCGCCATCATTTCGACACCTTGCGGACTCCGGGCCAGATCCAGCGTAAATGGTCAGATCTGAAATCGCCCTCAGAGGCAGTATGTATATTTGAGGTAGAACAAGTAAGGTGCTGTCTATCCGGCTAAGTGCATAGTACAACTATGCACCATACTATAAAGTGAATATGAGGACACATTGCGGTACCTGTAAAGAAATACACACAATGGGCAACATACTTGAAAACGTTGCTGAAAGGTAAAAACACTAGTGCAAACAATCCAGTGCAAACAATATAGTGCAAATACATTATAGGTATAATGTAAACATTTTAAATATCACCCACCTAGTATGCTCACGGACACGTTTAAGTCTCTTTTCTTCTGACGCTTGTCATACAACTGGAACAGAGTCCCAAACTCAGTTGCAATTTGTAATCCACATAGGTAAAATTGTAATCCAAATGGGTAAAAAAATAGCAGCAAAGGGTACAAAAAAACCCCTCTTTCAAGGAGCTCCCCAATAACCTGAAAAGGGGGAAAAAAGGGATGCGGCGCACGTCTGCGCAACTTGGTTAAAACTTTTTTTTATATGGGGGGGTCCTGACAATCCATGTCCATCTGGGTGAGGACAAGCACAGGGCAACAAAAATAAAAACACACGCCAACTATTGCTCACACTTCAGGTTAAGTCCCCGTTGTGACTCCCATAAAAGCTGCAGGATCCTTGGTAGTGACCGGGTGGTCACGCTGGCAAGGGCCGTGGCAACTTGGGCCTTGTCCATTACCTTGTAGTGGTCAGATCCTTCCGCTGGCATACAAAGTGACAGAATCTCCGGCTGTAAGCGCTCTGGTAATGGTCTTCCACGAGCGGCGGACTGTGCAGCCTGCACCTGCCATGGCAGTTGGTATTGTACCACCGATGGCTGGTACACAAAACTGTTGGAGGTCATCTGTCCCACATAAAGGATTGGCGGCGGTGGCAAATCTGGTATCAGGGGTTCCAGCTGAGCTTGTGATTTCTCCTCAGATTGCAGAGTCCCATCATTGGTCTCATGGGAACACCAAACCTCTTCTGCGGCCTGGGCCTCCTCACTCCAGTCTTCTGGGGGCGCTGCAGGAGTAGCTGGTCGCTTAAGGAATTTCACCCCAGTAGCAAAGGGGCCTTGGAGGCTCTTCATGGGGGTATACTCCACGTAATCCCCTGCGTGGAGATTGTGGCGGACGGGCGGAAGATATGGCCGCTTTACAGAACGGCGGTTTACGTATAATTATTCCGCCGTCTCCTCATTGCCGATAAAACCTACTCCCTGTTCCACACTGAACCAAATAACGGTACCCCTTCGGCGCTCCATCTTGGGGTCACCGGACCGTGGGTGCTCCAAAACCTGCACAACCCACTCCTCTACCAACTTTTTGTATTCCCAGAGGGTCAGGGAGTTCCGGGTGACAGCCTCGGGGACCATTGAATTTTGCCGAAAGGAGTAGTCCTTCCGCGGTGGAGTGGGAACTCCTGCCGCCTCCGCCGTGCCAGCCAGCGGAGTGAACACCTCAGCGGGCACCTCAACCGACTTCTTAGGCTGCCGGACATATTGAGAGACGTAGATCTCCTCCAGTTCCTTCTCCTCATAGGGGTCGGTGCCCTACACCATGTCTCCCCAGTCAGGGCCTTGCTGTGTCGCCATCTTAATTGCCTGAGTTGCCTCGTCTTCCTCGCTCACTGAAGAAGGGGGTGGAGCTACCGGGGAGGAGTATGCATCGCTAATGAATTGAATTCGTACGCAACAGCGTATAGAGTAACTTATACGTAGCAATAGCGTATCATTTATAGGACAAACTACGTAGCGAATGCGTACAAAACCGAAGGGAATCACCTAATATTCGATACGAATCAACGAATCGACAAATCGATTCGCTCATCTCTACCTTTCAGTACCGAGCCACTTTTCACCTTAAATCCCAGGCCGATTTTTGCAAATCTGACGTGTCACTTTATATGGTAATAACTTTAGAACGCTTTTACTTATCCAGGCCATTCTGAGATTGTTTTCTTGTGACACATTGTACTTCATGACAGTCATAAATTTGAGTCGATATATTTCACCTTTATTTATGAAAAAATCCAAAATTTACCAAACATTTTGAAAAATTTTTAATTTTCAAAATTTCAATTTCTCTGCTTTTAAAACAGAAAGTGATACCTCATAAAATATTTATTACTTAACATTCCCCATATGTCTACTTTATTTTGGCATCATTTTGTAAATGTCATTTTATTTTTTTAGGAAGTTAGAGGGATTAGAAATTTAGAAGCAATTTTTCAAATTTTCAACAAAATTTCCCAAACCATTTTTCTGAGCACCAATTCAGTTATAAAGTGATTTTGTGAGGCTTAGGCCCTGTTCACATGTCAGTTATTTGATCAGTTATTTCCATCAGTTATTGTAAGCCAAAAGCAGGTGCTGGTCAAAAACACAGAACAGTTGCAGATCTTTTCATTATACCTTATCTCTGTGTATCCACCACCCCTGGTTTTGGCTCACAAAAACTGATGGAAATAACTGATCAATTAACTGATATGTGAACAAGGCCATACCTAATGTAAACCACTAATAAATGAAACTACATTTTAGAAACTACACCCCTCGTCATCTCGTCCCACGGTTTGTGGGACGAGATGACGGTTCAAATTATAAAAAACTGATGTTACAAACTTTGTTAACCCTTGAGGTGTTCCACACGAATTAAAGGAAAATGGAGGTGAAATTTCAAAATTTCACTTTTTTGGTAGATTATTCACGTTAATATTTTTTTTCTTGCAGCACAGCAAGGGTTAACAGCAAACTAAACCTCGATATACATTACTCTAATTCTGCAGTTTACAGAAATACCCCATATGTGGTGGTAAACGTCTCTATGAGTTTGTGGCAGTGGTCAGAAGGAAAGGAGCGCCATACGGATTTTGGAGGCAGATTTTGCTAGAATGGTTTTTAGTCACCATTTTGTAATTGAGAGACCCTGACATACCCCTACAGTGGAAACCCTCAAAAAGTGACCTCATTTTGGAAACTACACCCTTCAAAGAATATATTAAGGGGGGTACTGTCCACTTTGAGCCCCTAAGCGTTTTACAGAATTTGGAAACACTTGGCTGTGAAAATGAAAAGTTTCATTTCTTCCAATAAAATGTTGCTTTAGCCCCAAATTTTTCATTTTTACAAGGGGTAACAGGAGAAAAGCACCCCATAATTTGTTCCCCATTTTCTCCTGAATACGGCAACACACCATATGTGGTGATAAACTGTTGTGGGGGCACATGGCAGGACTCAGAACAGAAGGAGCGCCATATGGATTTTGCAGCACAGAGTTTGATGGATTGGTTTGCGGGAGCCATTGATTTTTATTTTTTTGAGTTATTGTCTTATGTGGAGGCTCATTTTTGGCAGGACAAGATGATGGTTTGATTGGTACCGAGTCAAGGTGAAAAAAATAGCTTTTTTGACATAGTTGTTTTTTTTTTAGTTTTTTTTACAGCATTCACCCGAAGGGGCAAATCATGTGATATTTTTATAGAGCAAGTTGTTACGGACGCGGCAATACCCAATATGTCTATTATTTTTATTTTTGTTAAGTTTTACACAGCAAATTAATTTTTGAACAGAATAAAATCTTTTTTTTGTGTTGCCATTTACTGAGAACCATATTTTTTTTATTTTTTGGGCGATTGTCTTAGGTAGGGTCTAATTTTTTGTGGGACGAGATGACGGTTTGATTGGTACCATTTTGGGGTAAATACGCCTTTTTGATCACCTGCTATTACACTTTATTGTGAGGCGAGGAAAAAAATGGCTGTTTTGGCATAGTTTTTTGAAAAAATTTTTTTACAGCATTCACCTGGGAGGCCATCTCATGTAATATTTTTATAGAGCAGGTTGTTACGGACGCGGTGATACCCAATATGTCTAACATCTTTATTTTTGTTAAAGAGGCTCTCTCACCAGGATCAACCCTATTAAACCAGGCATACTGGCTGGTAGAGCTCCTCAGTGTGGTGAAGCTCTAGTGTATGTGATATTTACATGCTAGCACACAGCTCTGCCCACAGCCTGCTGTCTAGCCTCTGTCAGTCAATGGGAAAGGGGCGTGTGCAGAGCACAGGAGGTGTTACATAGCAGTGCTCAGAATAATCAGCCCCGTCTCTGAGTGCTCGAATTGCTTATTTGCATATGAATAAAAACGCTGATTTCTCTGCAGCTATTTATCATACAGACAAAAGAAAGGTACAGTTTTAATCAGCATGAGGAGCTCTACCAGCCAGTATGTCTGGTTTAGTAGGGTTGATCCTGGTGACAGAGCCTTTTTAAGTTTTATACAATAGATGCATTTTTGAATGTAATAAAATCTTTTTTTTGTGTTGCTATTTTCTGAGAGCCATATTTTTTTATTTTTTGGGCGATTGTCTTAGGTAGGGTCTAATTTTTTGCAGGACGAGATGTCGGTTTGATTGGTACCATTTTGGGGTAAATACGTCTTTTTGATTGCCTGCTATTACACTTTTTATGAGGCAAGAGGGAAAAAAATGGCTGTTTTGGCATAGTTGTTAAAAAGATTTTTTTACAGCATTCACCTGGGAGGCCATCACATGTAATATTTTTATAGAGCAGGTTGTTACGGACGTGGTGATACCCAATATGTCTAACATCTTTATTTTTGTTAAGTTTTACACATTAGATGCATTTTTGAACGGAATAAAATCTTTTTTTTGTGTTGCCATTTTCTGAGAGCCATATTTTTTTTCTTTTTTGGGCGATTGTCTTAGGTAGGGTCTAATTTTTTGCGGGACGAGATGACGGTTTGATTGGTACCATTTTGGGATTAAGGCTACTTTCACACTAGCGTTTTAAAATTCCGGTATTGAGTTCCGTCATAGGGGCTCAATACCGGAATAAAACGCTTCAGTTTTGTCCCCATTCATTGTCAATGGGGACAAAACTGAACTGAAGACAACGGAATGCTCCTGAAAGCATTCCGTTCCGTCTTCAGACCGGAGAACAAACCGCAGCATGCTGCGGTTTGCTCTCAGGTCCAGGCATCCGCACCAAGACGGATCCGGAATGACCCCCAATGCAAGTCAATGGGGGTGGATCCGTCTGGTGTGACCATAATGGTAACCGGATCCGCCCTCCATTGACTTTCAGTGGAGTTCATTACAGATCCGGCTACACATAGACACATACAGACACAGACATACACATAAACATAGACATACACACACATATAGACATACAAACACACATACATACTTACATGCTCCCGGCAGGTCTTCGGCGCGTCGGAGGGACAGGACGGCGCGCACAGATGACGATTCCACCAGGCGCCCAGCAGAGGGCGCTGTGGGGAATCGTCACCTGTGCGAGCCGTCCTGTCCCTCCGACGCTCCGAAGACCTGCCGGGAGCATGTAAGTATGTATGTGTGTTTGTTTGTCTATATGTGTGTGTATGTTTATGTGTATGTATGTACTGTGTGACATGTGTGGGGCCGGAGCGCGGTTCCGGCTCCACACATGTCACTGCGGCAGGCCTGATCCAGCAGCACCCTTCACCTGCCGGATCAGGCCTGCCGCCAGTGTGAAAGTAGCCTAATACGTCTTTTTGATCGCTTGGTATTACACTTTTTGTGAGGCAAGGTGATCAGAAAATGGCTTTTTTTACAGTTTTTATTTTTTATTTTTTACAGCGTTTACCTAGCGGGGTGGGTCATGTGATATTTTTATAGAGCTGGTCAATACGGAAGCGGCGATACCTAATATGCCTACTTTTCTTTTTTTCTCAATTTTTCCCAATTTGTTTTAACTTTATTTTGGGAAAATGACGTTTTTTTGGGTTTTTTTTACTTAAAACTTTTATTTTTTTTATGAAACTTTATTTTTTTAACTTCTTTTTTCACTTTATTTTTTGTCCCAGTCTGGAACTTCAACTTTTAGGGGTTTGATCCCCTGCACAATGCATTACAATACTTCTGTATTGTAATGCATTGGCTGTAAGTGTATTACACAGTGTAATACACTTACAGCTTCCTGCCTGTGAGATCCAGGGGGCTGAATCTCACAGGCTTCCGTAGAAGGCAGCCCGATGCCTAAGGAAGGCATTGGGCTGCTTTCCCTGCCATCGGGTCCCCGTGACAGCAGCGCTGACCTCGGCAGTGCGAGGGTTAATGCACCGGCATCGTAGAGTAGTTTCTAACTTGATTGTGATATCACGTCACAAAGACTATAGAAAAAGTCAAGAAAACATTTCTTGCAACAGTTTATTTAACCCATTAAGTGCCAAATAAGAATTGCTACATCGCTATATAAACAACTGAAATAAAAACCCACATGGCTTCCAGCAACTGTTAAAAGGGCAGTAAACAATAAAAAAAGGGTTTTATTCTTTTCAGCCACCTGTATGTCAGAGTGGCTGAGAGCTTGTATGCAGTGGGCTGCTGTGGTGAATCTGCTCGGTACGTGGCAGGTGCCAGCTGTATAATACAGGAGGCACACAGCTTCAATTACCGGGATCGGGGGATGACGTCGACTCCAGTCATTTAACCCCTCAGATGCAACATTCAACAGTGATCACGGCATTCGTGGAGCTAGGTAGAAGGCGGTATCTCCATCTGCCTTCCAATCGGAGCCACTGTAGTGCAATTGAGGGGCTCCGGTCGGTTACTATGACAGCCTGGAAGCGGTAGGGCAACAAAATCCCATTCACTATAAGGCCTCTTTCACACGGGCGTCACGGATTCAGTCCGGATGCGTTCCGGAAAATCCGCACGCATCCGCACCAATCGTCACGCAATCGCAGTCATCACACGCGGGTGCAAAGCGTTTTAATGCGTTTTTCACGCGTGTGATAAAAAACGGAATGTTTACAAACAACATCTCTTAGCAACCATCAGTGACTCACGCATTGCATCCGCACTTGTGTGCGGATGCAATGCGTTATTCACGCAGCCCCATTCACTCAATGGGGCCAGGCCTGCGTGAAAAACGCAGAATATAGAACATGCTGCGATTTTCACACAACGGCGAACTGATGCATGAAAAACTTCGCTCATGTGAAAAGCCTCATTGAAATGAATGGGTCAGGATTCAGTGCGGGTGCAATGCGTTCGCATCACGCATTGCACCCGCGCGGAAACATCGCCCGTGTGAAAGGGGCCTAATAGATTTCTATTACGGTGAATGGGACAAGGGATCAAAAGATCCCAGGTTCTAGCCTGTTCCAAGGGGTAAAAGATATTGTTAAAAAAATTAAGAAAAAAACATACAAATATTAAAAGTTTAAATCACCCCCCTTTGCCAATTTTAGATATAAAAATATATAAACAATAAAAAAATAGACATACAGGTATCGCTGCATCCAAAAATGTCTCAGATATTAAAATAGTAATTATTTTTCCTGTGTGGTGTAAATCATAATGGAAAAAAAATAAAAATGTGATTTGCCAGTTTTTGGTCACCTTATTCCCACAAAACATTGAATAACAGTAATTAACCCCTTCGCGACCAGCGCCATACATGTACGGCGCTGGTGCGGTGCGGGGACATGACGCCCGCTCGCGGGTGTGGCGGGCATCATGGCTGGCAAGTCTCTGCTGTTTCTAACAGCAGAGACTTGCCGCTACTTACCTCCATCGGCGGCGTCTTCCTGGGCCTTCAGGATGTGTCTGAACCCGGAAGCGTACGCTTCTGGGTGGTGTACAGACGCCCCGAGTGGCCAATCAGGGTGTCTGTACACCATATGAAAACTGTAATCCTCGCTGGTGAGGATTACAGTTTTCAAACTGCAATTCTTATTCTGGCCACTAGATGGCAGGCCAGGATAAGAAATGAGCAATTTTGGGATTTAACTCCATTTAGTAAATCCCTGATTGCTCATAAAGAAAAAAAAACACAATATATCAGCTCATATTTGAGATTTAAAATAATCACAAAAAAATTTAAAAAAATGTTAGAAAATATATAAAAAATAAAAAATATATAAAAGTTCAAATCACCCCCCTTTCCGTATAATGAAAAAATAAATACCTAACAATAAATATAGACATCATGGGTATCACCGTGACCGAAAACACCCGTACTTTTAAAATATTTTAAAAAATTCCAATACGGCGAATTGTGTGGCGGAAAAAAGCGTCCAAATGGCGATTCGTCATTTTTTGTCGCTTTATTTTTCTAAAAAAAATTTAATAAAAAGTGATCAAAAAGTCATACACACCCCAAAATGGTATCAATAAAAACTTCAGATCGCCCCGCAAAAAATGAGCCCCCATACTGCTCCGTACACATAAATACCAAAAAGTTATAGGGATATGACAAGAAAGCGCATGTTCAAAATATTTCTGTGTAGGTTGAGATTACTGATGGACAGGTTCTGTTAGGTGACCCTCCCACTGTGGCCATCTTATAGAAGTTATCAGCAGCGCTGTCAGAGAAGACTTGGCTAACTAAAGGGTGAGCCTTTACAGTGTGAATAAACGATGCAGATCTGCTTATGATGAATCCTTTTGCTAGGGGATATGCTATTACAGCATAATTGAGCCATGCAGAACTGCTGATGAACATATAGTAAAAAGTAAAGCAAAAGCAATACCATAAATCTTTAAGTATATAAACACAAAAAAAACAAGCTCAGATCATGTAGTATCCCTGAATAATTAGAAGAGATAGTCACTGGGGATCAAGAAAAAGGAAAGCTACTAAATGTGTTCTGTAGCTCTGTACATATATAAAAGAAGAGAGAGGAGCTTATATAGGCTCTGCCAGCAGGAAGGTACACAGAAATCATGGGGCCCAATAGCAAAGGTGAAGACAGGGAGGTGGCAACTGAAAGCCTTCCTTGAGGTTATAAGTAGGAGGAGAAGGACGAATGCTGTGACCCCTGGCTCAGAAGTGACATTCACATCATTCTGCTGTGACTGAGAGGAAGAGTGAGAGGAAGAGGAAGCCATCCAGTCCATAATCTAAGTTTCTTTATCAATAATAATGTGGCACCTATTGGAATCCAGGGAGAACTATGGCCTACTACTACTGGCCCGATGGTCAGTGCTGTTACTGCAGTTACTACATACATTATGACTCTCGGATGATGAGACTTGGGTCTTTCGTTTTACACTCTTCCATTTTCCAGACATTTTATTCTGAAACCTATAAATGAAAAGTTATGGGTTTGGTGCACAGACTATTAAAGGGAGTCTGTCACCTCATTTTCACCTATATAACTAACAGCACTGCTCCACAGAAGATTGCAGACACATCCCAGACACACCTGTGTGCACTTTCTGTCTGTATTACATGTCCAGAAAAAGCACTTTTATTCTGCAGGAAAACAGCTCCCAAGTGCCCGGCTCTGCTGCTGCTGCAAACCAAACTGAAGAGGGGAGGGCTGCTTTAGCTGCTCATATCTTGGGATTGGTAGCAGATAGAAAAATGGTTCTGACCTTCTTTGAAAGCTGGTGTTCCAAGCTTTAAAATGATACCACACAGCATTATATCCAGTATATCAGAAGATATAGCTGTTAGAAATCAAGTCAGGAGAGAAAGCTGTTTTCAGTTTCACTTTTAGCTGGGCACTTGGAAGCTGTTTTCCTGCAGAATAAAAGTGCTTTTTCTGGACATGGAATAAAGACACAGAGTGCACACAGGTATGTCTGGGATGTGTATGCAATCTTCTGTGGGGCACTGCTGTTAGTTATATAGGTGAAAATGAGGTGACAGACTCCCTTTAAATAGTAGTACCAAAACTGCAAGTGTTTTTACTTTAATTTAAAGACAGAGGCCCAATTAAATGTCCCTCTCCTTTTACAAATACACTGCTCACTGGTATTAACAATTTACTTTGGTAATTATTCTAATTTAGCTGTAAATGTGTTTGAACTATATGGTCTGTTGCAGTAATGCGTCCGCTAACATGGGAATAACAATGCAATGTTTGCTATAAAATTTCTTTGTTCAATAACACAAATAAAATCCTTTTGCTGTAACTGAATGTTACCCCCAGTAATATGTAACATGTTTAATAACATGGGTATAATGATGGTATTATTGCTGTAAAATACTTTTGCTATACCTGAACTTTACAAAATCACAGAAAAAGGTGGTCTTAAATGGCAGAAAATGCTCAAAACCCCATATGATCTTGCTCATCTTTAACCAGGGAAGCAAATCCTGCACGTGTTTCGTTGCTAACAGCAATCCCCAGCAAAAATGCATATCATGGAGGATTCACTCTTCCCAAACCACAGGTATAATAGTGCTTTTGGTATTACTGCTTGTTATCTCGCAGTAATGCAACACTTGTGTTAAATGCTTTTATTATAACTACCCTTTATCTTGCATTATTATACAGTGTTTAATAACACTGGTATAATGCACTGAAATAGTTTTTAGAAGAAATAAAATGTGCACTTGCTCAGTGTTTGGAGATCAAAGGAGATCCAGTTTCCGGCACCTCCACCATTCAGTTGTTTGAAGAGACTTTAGTGCTCCAGTGAATGATGCAGCCTCTTCTAAGCCCAGCAGCGTCATGTTCATTAGTATAATGATGGGTATAATGATGGTATTGCTGTAAAATACTTTTGCTATACCTGGACTTTACAAAATCACAGAAAAAGGTGGTCTTAAATGGCAGAAAATGCTCAAAACCCCATATGCTCTTGCTCATCTTTAACCAGGGAAGCAAATCCTGCACATGTGTTCCGTTGCTAACAGCAATCCCCAGCAAAAATGCATATCATGGAGGATTCACTCATCCCAAACCACAGGTATAAGGCCCCTTTCACACGGGCGATGTTTCCGCGCGGGTGCAATGCGTGATGCGAACGCATTGCACCCGCACTGAATCCTGACCCATTCATTTCAATGGGGCTTTTCACATGAGCGATGTTTTTCACACAGCAGTTCGCCGTTGCGTGAAAATCGCAGCATGTTCTATATTCTGCGTTTTTCACGCAGCCCTGGCCCCATTGAAGTGAATGGGGCTGCGTGAATAACGCATTGCATCCGCACACAAGTGCAGATGCAATGCGTGATTCACTGATGGTTGCTAAGAGATGTTGTTTGTAAACATTCAGTTTTTTTTCACGCGCGTGAAAAACGCATTGAAACGCTTCGCACCCGCGCGGAAAAAACTGAACGAACGTACGCAATCGGAGTCAAAACTGACTACAATTGCGTGCGGATTGGTGCGGATGCGTGCGGATTTTCCTGAACGCATCCGGACCAAATCCGGACACGCTCGTGTGAAAGGGGCCTTATAGAGCTTTTGGTATTACTGCTTGTTATCTCGCAGTAATGCAACACTTGTGTTAAATGCTTTTATTATAACTACCCTTTATCTTGCATTATTATACAGTGTTTAATAACACTGGTATAATGCACTGAAATAGTTTTTAGAAGAAATAAAATGTGCACTTGCTCAGTGTTTGGAGATCAAAGGAGATCCAGTTTCCGACACCTCCACCATTCAGTTGTTTGAAGAGACTTTAGTGCTCCAGTGAATGATGCAGCCTCTTCTAAGCCCAGCAGCGTCATGTTCATTAGTAAACATGGCCTATTTGCAGCTCAGTCCCAATGTATGGTACTGTGCTTGCCAAGTGACCTCTTCAAACAGCTGATCAGCTGAGGTCCTTAGGACAGGTCATCAATATTCTTCTCCTGGGAAAACCCCTCTAAAGAAATCTATAAGAACTACAGTTATCTCATTGAAATGATAACACTGGCTACATAGATTTACATCTAACCCATCTAACTTTTATGATATCAACTCTAAACAGTAGATAGATAGATATGCACTATAAGATGCAATTTCCCCCCATAAGCAGGGATGGCAGTGCATCTTATGATGCAAATGCCCGCTTCTATTATGGAAGTGGTTATTATTATGCAAGAGGTATGGAGAGCGGTGAGCACAGCACCAGGACATAGTCCATGTAAGTGCGCAATATGATCTGATGCTGTATAACATCTGGTCACAGTGCAGCATGGGGGTCTGATACAGAGATCTGAGGAGGAATGGGGGGTCTCATAAAGAGGTCTGAGGAGGAATGGGTGCATAATGGGAATCTGATCTGAGGTCTGAGGAGGAATGAGGGGTCTGATCTGAGGAGAAATGAAAGGGGTCTAATACAGAGGACTGATGGGGGTCTGATCTGAGGAGGAATGGGGGTATGATGGAGCTCTCAAACAGAGGTTTGATGGGTGTCTGATCTGAGGTCTGATGGAGCTTGGGGGTCTCATCTGAGGTCTGTGGAGGAATGGGAGTCTGAGGGTCTGATCTGAGGTCTAAGAAGAAATGGGGGACTTATCTGAGGAGAAATTATAGGGGTCTAATACAGAGAACGTATGGGTGTCTGATCTGTGGTCTGATGAACCTTGGGGGTCTGATCTGAGGTCTGAGGAGGAATGGGGGTATGATGGAGCTCTCATACAAAGGTATAAAGGGGGTCATATCTGAGGTCTGATGGACCTTGGGGGTCTGATCTGAGGTCTGTGGAGGAATGGGAGATTGATCTGAGGTGTGAAGGAGCTTGGGGGTCTGATCTGAGGTCTGATGAAAAATACTTTTTTCTTATTTTCTTTAACCACTTCCCATCTGGGCCATTTACCCCCTTCCTGACCAGGCCTAATATTGCAAATCTGACATGTGTGACTTCATGTGGTAATAACTTTGGAACTCTTTTACTTATACAAGCAATTCTGAGAATGTTTTCTCGTGACACATTGTACTTCAAGTTAATGGTAAATTTGAGTCGATAAGTTTTAATTTTATTTATAAAAAAATCCAAAAGTTAACGAAAAATTGAAAAAAATCACTGTTTTCTAAATTTGAATCTCTCTGCTTTTAAGACAGATAGTGATACCCCATAAAATACTTTTTAATTTACATTCCCCATATGTCTACCTTATGTTGGCATCATTTTGGTAGTGTCATTTTATTTTTTTAGGACAGTAGAAGGTTTAGAATTTTAGACGCAATTTTTGCAAATTTACAAAATCAACTTTTTTAAGGACCAGTTCAGTTCTGAAGTCAGTTTGTGAGGCTTACATAATAAAAACCACCCATAAATTAACCGATTTTAGAAACTACACCCCTCAAACTATTCAAAACTGGTTTTAGAAATGTTGTTAACCCTTTAAGTATTCCACAGGAATTAAAGCAAAATAGATGTGAAATTTCAAAATTTCACTTTTTTTGCAGATTTTCCATTTTAATCATTTTTTTCCTGTAACACATCAAGGGTTGACAACAAAACAAAACTCAATATTTATTACCCCGATTCTGCAGTTTGCTGAAACACCCCACATGTGGTCGTAAACTGTTATTTGGGGATACGCCAGGACTCAGAAATGCAGCATCTACATTTTCTAACGTGGAATTTTTTGTCATGGTTTGTAAGAGTGATAACTTTTTAATTTTTTTGTGGACTGAGCTGCGTGAGGTCTTATTTTTTGCAGGACAAGCTGTGCTTTTCATTGGCACCATTTTGGGGTACATCCGCCTTTCTGATCACTTTTTAATCAATTTTTTGGGCGGTTAACTAAAAAAAAAAGCAGTTTAGGGGCATTTTTCTATATTTTTTTTGCACCGTTCACTTGATGGGGTAGATCATGTGATATTTTTGTAGAGCCAGTTGTTACGGACGCAACGATACCAAATATGTCTATTTTTTATTTATTTTTTTTTACGTTTTACACAATAAGAGCATTTTTAGAAAAAAAATCATGTTTTTGTGTTGCAATTTTTTAAGAGCCATTTTTTTTCATTTTTCGGGCTATGATCTTGTGTGGGGGCTCATTTTTTGCGGGATGAGGTGACATTTTTATTGCTATCATTTTGGTATGCATACGACTTTTTGATTGTTTGATATTATGTTTTTTGGTAAGTGAGGTGACAAAAAAAAGCTGTTTTGGCATAATTTTTATTAGATTTTTTTTACGCAGTTCACTTGATGGGGTAGATCATGTGATATTTTTATAGAGCTGGTCGTTTCGGACGCGGTGATACCAAATATGTCTATTTTATTTATTTATTTTTATTTGTAACATTTTTTAATGACATATTTGGGGGGAAAAAATTTTTTATTTGTGATTTTTTTTTTATATAATACTCTATTTTTTTAATTATTTTTTTTATTTTTATTTTACACTTTGTGTCCCCCATAAGGTCATACAAGACCTCAGGGGGACATTTAACTGCACTTATTTATTTATTTTTTTTACACTTGATTTCTCCTGTAACTGGGGCTGACATAGTAGCCCCAGTTACAGGGGAAATACATCCCCAGAGAGGCTGTATAGAATAATACTATGCTGTACAGCCTCAGTGCAGGGCTGATTGGGTCTATGAGAGACCCGGCAGCTCCTGCACTCTCCCGGCCCCGGCGATCACGTGACCGCCAGGCCGGAACAGGAAGTGCAATAGCGCTTCCTGCTCTGTATACACAGCGCTCGTTAAGCGCTGTGTATACACCGATCTACAAGGCAGGGACCCCTGGGAACGGTCCCTGCACGACTCTCTTGCAGCTGCACGATCTGTGCAGCTGCACGATTAGCGTGCAGCTGCTATTTCTGAATGGACGTTCAGAAACGTCTATTCAGAAATAAACAACCACTTCATGGACGTTTATAGTCAATGGGCGGACGTGAAGTGGTTAACCTGTACTTGAACCAACTGATTGCAAAGTACTGCAGAATATGTTGGCGCTATATAAATAAAGATTATTATTATACGTATATAAACAAAAATGATGCTGCAAATGATTGTACAAATGTTCCAACTATCAATCTCCCATAATGAATGGGCTTGGGTACAATGTAAAATTAGTGGCTGCATTTGACCATTAATGTTCACATGTAATTTCTATAGGACTCGGCCAACTTTTATGAATTGGATGAGAATGTTGATCACTGAGTTCTCCAAATCCCTTACAATTTTATATTACTGATACTATAATTTACACTGTATCGTTACATAATGAAAAAATGCCTAATTACCTATATAGAAGCAAAGCTTAATCAAATGTAAAGTAACATTAAGAACCATTTACTTCCAACTAGTAGTGTGGTCCTACAGATCCTATGAGCTAAGACATTAGAGCGTATTCCAGCAGCTGCTTCAGCAATATCCAGGCATGTGTCACAGATATATTTGTTGGCCACAAAACATCCACAACAGGGTCAGTCATAGAGACATTCCAAAGAAGATTCCACGCATCACCATGCTTCACCAAATAGCAGGAAGTGCTGAGAACAGATGGACAGCAATAAAAATGCAGCACATGGTCTCTCTGACCAAGACATCTTGTGCATTTCAAAGGCAATAGAAATCTGCTGTTTGAGAGTCTGTTTATCAAGATCATCTGGGATAAGGCTATAATTTCAACCTTTGATGTGGGCAGTTACATAGCTTCTGCTCTATCTACTGTGGCTCCTCGAGAGCTCTGCAACTGTTCTTCTATACATTGTGTAAGCTATTCAGTTTCATGTAAACAGTTGTTTTAATTCATTCATTAAAACAAACTTTATGGCCAGTTTCCGGATACCCAGATTATCACTACAGCAGATAAGACTGGTTATGAATAGTAGGCTCTGCTTACACAGGCAGGCTGGTGAGGGGCTTGAAGACAAATTTCAGTGGCAGAACATGTGACCTTTTGACAGGTCATAGTAAAGATAAACCTTCCTGCTGAAGTAGGAACGATAACATCAATGTTAATTACTGTACATACAAATTATATACTACATAGTTTGACTTTATTCTTCCAGATAGTGTGCATAATGTACCCTACTGAAACACCTATTTAAGCTTTGGGTTATTTAACGGGCTGTTCCAAAAATAAACTTTTATAAGAGCTCATGTAAGCTACCGTACTGTGGCTTTGTAGAAAGCTTGGAATTGTATGGAGCCATAAAGCAGCTACCATAGGAGTTCAATGGGCCATACTTTTTTTCTGGTTTACATTATTGGATGCTTTATTGCAAATACTGTACTCCTTTATGGTCCTTGCTTTATTCACATCTCCAGAAGGTAAATCCAGGTAAATCGCCAGGCTGGAGTACTACATCTCTCACCCTCCTGCTTCCGCTGCTGGGTCCCAAGGCTCTGGTCCCCCATGGCTTCCTGGGAGCTGTGACCTGCTCTTGCTGTAAAGATCCCTCTTAAATTTGGCCTTAGGATGCATGTTCTTGCTGATTATTAAAGGAACAGCGTGCACATACTAATCTGTCCCAGCCTATGGCTGGTCACCTTAGGGTATTTAAGACACCTTCTCTAGGAAAGGCACCTTATCTAGCTTGCTAATCTCTGTGTAACGTGTCCTGCTCTGACTGTCTGCCCATTTACTGACTGTGACCCTCTGCTGTCCGACCTGACTACTGTCTATTTAGCTTATTTGACCCTTTGACCCCTCTGCTCTGACCTCAGACTAGTTTCATGAATTTGCACATACTTTACCTGTGCTGACCTCAGTCTGTTTCTTAACTAGGAGTAGTGCCTGACCCCTTGGTGCTTTGCACAGGTGTCTCTGACCTTCATGGGTCAACTGCCAACCAGGACTATTCCAAGAGGTAGCGGCCCAGTGGCTCCCTTCATTGAAGGCCAGATAAAGGATGAAAACCAGCAGACTACCAGGATAACACCCTCAGGACTAGCCCAAAATGAAACCAATTGGTTGACATGGTGGATCCATAGCTATAATAGGATCTGACGGGGATCTAGTAGGTTTCCAGCAACAACACCGCTGCATGCAATTGTCAGTGAGAATCCAGCATTGCCTTGAGGTGTCTGGCCATTCCGATACATTAACTCCAGAAGTTTTCCTGCTAAAACAGACTACTGGATTTACCTGCTGGAGATATGAACATAGCCTTAACATTTGTATGAACATCACGTCTGTTGCTTATGGCATACATTGGAAGCCATACTAGTCTCTATGAATCCTATCCTGTTCAATTTCTTTCATATTTCGGTCATAAGCATTGACATCATCTGAAGCTAAATAGCCTTTCTGTTCTTCTGATGTTTCTTCACAATGTTCTTGAACTCTGGCTGAGCTGTCATTGAATACCTGGCCTGGACAACCATTCCTAGGACGGTTCAATATCATTCCAAGTCTTCTCTATCAACGGATCAATAAAGTCCTAACACCTTGAAAACTGATTTGTAACTAGAGTTGAGCGAACGTGCTCGTAACGAGCACTGTTCCCCCACGGTTCCCCCTACGCTTGAATGGCCGCAGCCATCTGAATCTGTCCTCCTCACCCGACTGCAAGTCAGTGGGGACGGATCCGTTTGGTATGACACACTCGTGTGTCATACCAAACGGATCCGCCCCCATTGATTTACAGTCAAGTGAGGATGGATCCGGATGCCTGCGGCCATTCAAGTGCAGGGGATCCGAGCAGGACAGTGCTCGTTACGAGCACGTTCGCTCAACTCTATTTGTAACCTTTTTTAATATCAGAATTTTCTAAGATTAAGTCAGGACATTTTTTCATACAATGTTTGTGATTGCTACTTTGATCTTATGGTAAGATTCAATCTGTAATGAGGTTTAGATGCAACAGTGAAAGGTTAATGTCAAACTATGGGGCATGTTTGGATGTGAATTGCTGCTAATAGTGTAATCAGTTTCCATGTTTATAAGAGCAGTGACCTTGTCATATGGCTGATATGGGTATTACATGAGGGTCCTTAAAGATGATTTTTAATCAAAAGTAAGCTATAGCTAGGCACTTGAAAAAAAAAGTTAAATTCACTGCCATTGCCCTTTAACCTGCCTTGTTGCCACCCCAAAATACCCATGCATATGTCACAAGGGATAGATGTCCTGTCACTACCACCCCAGCTATGCCACTGATCCAAAATGTAGGGATTATAAATCAGAATTTATAATGAAAACCAAAGTTGTCTGAATTATAAAAAGTTCTCCCCAGGTGGGAATTGTCGTAAAATAATAAAACAACTCACCAGTAATTGGCTGCAGTGGTGTCCTCTGTATAATGGTATACCAGCAATGGGAAGAATCAAAGTGGCAGTGCTGGAAGCAGCAGGGGATGACATAGGGGAGTATATGTTTTTTTTTATTTTATTACATTTTTTTATTGTGGCTATATTTTCAAAGTGACAACAGGAAGCCATATTGGTTGTCACAGTTGAATTATCTCTTCAGCAACCGATTGCAAAACTGATGAAAGTGAGAAACCAATACTTCCCTGAGTAGAAAAATGTTAATATCTATAGAAATAACATAATAGAATAATAATAGAATATATACTTCTGTTACTGATCACACTTTTGGTTTACTAATATATAACATTTGTACACTTGAAGTTATAAAAATATTTGAAGTCAGGTTATGACATTATGTTTAAAGATCAGAATTCATTCAGCACATATAATATGTTAAGAGATTTTGATAAGGTGGGATAATTTTCACATCACTGTGCATTGATATTTACAGTTAAATAAGCTGGTGTCATTCCTAAAATCATATAGCTTCCTAATTGCTTGCATATTCCACGTAGTGTCCCAGCTGTTATTGGTGTGTCCCGATGAGCGTCCAGGAATTCTTCACATTGTTGATAAATGGTATCAAACATTCTGATGAGGGCGGCTCCACTCTAACATTCACAAGAACAGAGGGCAATACATGAAGTTGAATAAAAAGTCCACATATGTACAGAGCTCAGTATATACTACTATTATATATACAATATATTACCGTAAGGCAGTGAGCAGGTGAGGTAAATGCCGTATAAGCAATCCAGATATCAGAAATGCCATGACCACTTTTGGCTCAGACCATTATGTTTGAAGCAATGAGAGTAATGGGCTCCTGTAATATATGTTGGGGTGCTACATGTGTGTCAAAATAGGATTAGTCATACTGAAAAAAGCAACACATGAAGAAAAATGTGCACAGGCAGAAAAGATATAGATAAAAATAAGTTAAAGCTAAAAACATCTAATTGCAATTGAACAAATAATGAGTTTCCATTGTAGCACTCACACATACAGTGCCTTGCGAAAGTATTCGGCCCCCTGGAACTTTTCAACCTTTTGCCACATTTCAGGCTTCGAACAAAAAGATATATTTTAAATTTTTGGTGAAGAATCAACAAGTGGGTCACAATTGTGAAGTGGAACGAAATTTATTGGATCATTTAAACTGTTTTGTAATAATAAAACTGAAAAGTGGGGCGTGCAAAATTATTCGGCCCATTTACTTTCTGTTCAGAAAACTCACTCCAGAAGTTCATTGAGGATCTATGAATGATCCAATGTTGTCCTAAATGACTGATGAAGATAAATAGAATCCACCTGTGTGTAATCAAGTCTCCGTATAAATGCACCTCCTCTGCGATAGTCTCAGGGTTCTGTTTAAAGCACAGAGAGCATCATGAAGACCAAGGAACACACCTGGCAGGTCCGTGATACTCTTGTGGAGAAGTTTAAAGCTGGATTTGGATACCAAAAGATTTCCCAAGCTTTAAACATCCCAAGGAGCACTGTGCAAGCGATCATATTGAAATGGAAGGAGTATCAGACCAGTGCAGATCTACCAAGACCCGGCCGTCCCTCTAAACTTTCATCTCAAACAAGGAGAAGACTGATCAGAGATGCAGCCAAGAGGCCCATGATCACTCTGGATGAACTACAGAGATCTACAGCTGAGGTGGGAGAGTCTGTCTATAGGACAACAATCAGTCGAACACTTCACAAATCTGGCCTTTATGGAAGAGTGGCAAGAAGAAAGCCATTTCTCACAGATATCCATAAAAAGTCTCGTTTACAGTTTGCCACAAGCCACCTGGGAGACACACCAAACATGTGGAAGAAGGTGCTCTGGTCAGATGAAACCAAAATCCAACTTTTTGGAAACAATGCAAAACGATATGTTTGGCGTAAAAGCAACACAGCTCATCACCCTGAACACACCATCCCCACTTTCAAATATGGTGGTGGCAGCATCATGGTTTGGGCCTGCTTTTCATCAGCAGGGACAGGGAAGATGGTTACAATTGATGGGGAGATGGATGGAGCTAAATACAGGACCATTCTGGATGAAAACCTGTTGGAGTCTGCAAAAGACCTGAGACTAGAACAGAGATTTATCTTCCAACAAGACAATGATCCCAAACATAAAGCAAAATCTACAATGGAATGGTTCAAAAATAAACGTATCCAGATTTTAGAATGGCCAAGTCAAAATCCAGACCTGAATACAATTGAGAATATGTGGAAAGAGCTGAAAACTCCTGTTCACAAACGCTCTCCATCCAACCTCAAAGACCTCGAGCTCTTTTG
This sequence comes from Rhinella marina, assembly GCA_900303285.1. Lineage (NCBI taxonomy): Eukaryota > Metazoa > Chordata > Amphibia > Anura > Bufonidae > Rhinella > Rhinella marina. The sequence goes on from ONZH01005616.1 coordinate 40,514, forward strand.
CAAGGAAGAATGGGCAAGAATTTCAGTCTCTAGATGTGCAAAACTGATAGAGACATACCCCAAGCGACTTGCAGCTGTAATCACAGCAAAAGGTGGCGCAACAAAGTATTAATGCAAGGGAGCCGAATAATTTTGCACGCCCCACTTTTCAGTTTTATTATTACAAAAAAAGTTTAAATGATCCAATACATTTCGTTCCACTTCACAATTGTGACCCACTTGTTGTTCATTCTTCACCAAAAATTTAAAATGTTATATCTTTTTGTTTTGTTTTGAAGCCTGAAATGTGACAAAAGATTGAAAAGTTCCAGGGGGCCGAATACTTTTGCAAGGCACTGTATATATATACGTATGTCACCTGAAAGTGATGTAGTACTGTAGGCTACATTTACTGCACGCAAATCCATCAAATAAAAACTTTACATGCTTCAAACAAGGAACAGACTCCAGTTACCATACTACAATAAGACCTCTCCTCTCTGCTGGCATCAACTAAAGCCATGTTTTCCAGGTTACAGTAAAAATCACCTGCCAAACTATAACCCGCTGAATTTATGTTCAGTTGCCTTCTCGGTGTCTTCTTTGCTTACATTAATGAATCTCTATGATGATATTAGAGTGACACAATACAGATGGCCATCATGGGGAGTCCGTTCAATGTATATCAGCTCCATTCTGTTACTGCTCCAGTAAATCCTTAAAATTCATGCCATTTTCCTAAGCATCCTTGCTCTCCTATAAAATGACTGTACTCATATTTGGTGTAAAAAGACAGTAATCTTCATTATATTCCACTGATCTGATGTTTAACATCTCAGTCCCTGTGAGAATTAATTGTGACTCATTTCACTTCAGACGCCTTCTATTCTAAATTGAATAATTGGCAATGACGTTTGCGAGCCACCCACTGTGTAATCCAATCCCTTTTATGTAAAAGTTTACTCTTTACAAAATGGCTAGAAATAAGGATCATCTGTTAAACTGCCTTCCGCATTACATTTTCCTGCTTCTTTTTGAAGACCAGACCTTGGAAAAATTACAATGGAAACCAACTAATTGCATTAGCATGTATTTTAGCTTATTAGAAAACTCTAAATAATTCACAGAGAAGAAGCACATAAGAAAAAGCCCCCAATCAAAGGTCATGAGTAATGCCTTAAACGTTCCCCATGAGGCCTTTGTGAACTGCAGACCTGATTCAACAAATGTCTAGACCTGTATTATGCTAGACTAACTATAAATGATTAAAGTGTAATCCAACTTCCAAGTGCTTTTTAAATAACCCCCACACAGAGGGTCTTGTTAAGGGAAACATTATTACTTGCTCTCAACAATAGGTTCTGGCTCTTTGGGTCCACCACTGCCTTCACTGCACTTTGGTTCCCACATATAAACTTCCCGCATAGAAGGGACATGCACGGCTGCAGTCAATGACTGTGATGGGGTCCCAAGTTGACGCTGAGGGGGACACGTCACATGGAGTAATTGAGAATACTCTGGCTCACCCTGCCCTCTTGTCCACCTTTTTCTTTCTTCCCTTCAAATTTGGAGTAGAAGGTGGTTAATTTTTTCTGGAAGGTCTTTAAAATTTTGGGAAATATGAATGTCAAGAAAATATAGATTATGAGGTCTGAGGTGTGAAAATAGACTTAAAGGGGTTGTCCCACGAAAAATATTCTACAGTTTTCAAACCAGCACCTGGATCTGAATACTTTTGTAATTGCATGTCATTAAAAATTTTGTATACCTACTGAGTTATTCAATAAGATGTATCTGTATAGTACCATTTAATTTCTTATTTCTTTGACCTATTCACTGAGCAGGCCGCACATGCTCAGTTTCAACTTTTAACTGCCTCCTGAGCTGTGATAGGGAGAGCTCAGACACGCCTCCTTAGCTGCAGCAGAAAAGACACTCCCCGAGCTGTCAGCGTGATATAAATCTAGCTGAGCAATGAATGTGGAGATCTCTGGATCCATGTGAGGTCCAGGGCTGGTTCTAGATCTGTTAGAAAGAGATTGTCTTGTACTATATAATGTCTGATTTTCATTTTTCACGCTATTCATGGGATAACCCCTTTAAGACAATTGTGACAATTTTCCAAAGAAAACTTAGTCATAATTATTGTATATGCGCGTATATTTAGTATGGTTGCAGTCCTCTTTTTCACATTTATATTTATTTTTTTTTTATTTTTTTTATTTTTATCTAGAGATTGTATTTGAGATAGGTATATGAGTTGAACTCACTTCTTGCTGCATATGATTGTAAGCATCTTACTCACCATATTTAGATTAAAAAAAAGCAAGATGAGTTGGGAATACAAAGAGTATATGTGTCGTCACATATTTGTGCTCATGATGTATTATGTTCTAGTGCATGCACTGTAGGGAACAGGAAATATTATCTCTAGTCCCAGGATTCCACTGTTTTTATACACCAGAGATACCAAACTGGACAAATAATTCTGATATATTCAAGCTCACAGCTTTTGGTGTACCCCAATGGGAAATAATTCCAGAGAGTCAGAGTCTGCAGTTAACCAGTGTGCTTTTTTAATGGAAGAACTGAAGTGCAAAACAATACTGGGAAGGCACTGAGCTGGCTTCTCCAGTCTCCTCCTGGGCAGAAGGACGTTTCATGCTGAGGAAAGGCCTTAGCCAGCTGTTCTTCTCTCTCTCAGAAGACTGGTACCCTGGCCAAGGGCTGGTGGCCCAGGATCTGTGGTTCAGCTATCCAGCTGGCTTCCTGGTCACCGGTCTGGTGACTGAGAATATGTGACAGTGTATCCCCATCTCAGAGTCTTCTTCTAGTCACTCATGCAGTCTGGAAGAGTCTTTCCTACTATACACTGGTCCCTATCTGCAGATGACTAAGGGTGGTGACTACATTTTCTAGTTGAACGAGAACCTTCTAGTGGAAGGGGTGGAGTGGAGAAGCACAGCCTAAGCAGAAACATTGTTACAATTTCTGTCTATAATAGACTTAGAGTTTCAATGCAAGTATATGGGAATGGCTTTTCTAGACACACAAACAAGTCTTCAGACATAAACATGGCTAAACAAGACAGTCAGGAAATACCATATTTTTCGCCCTATAAGACGCATCGGTCCATAAGACGCACCTAGGTTTTAGAGGAGACCTTAGATCAGACCCCAAATGTTAATAAGTCCCTAATAAGACCTCAGATCAGACCCACAATCAGACCTCAGCTCACACCCAAAAGTAAATGACCCCCAATCAGACCTCAGATATGAGCCCCAATATAAATAACCCCATTCAGACCTCAGATCAGACCCCCAGTCTTAAATCAGCCCCCCATACCTCATTTGATCAGTCCCCAGCCTCATATCAGCCCCCAGTCTCTTTTTATCAGCCCTCAGTCTCACATTAGCCCCCATGCCTCTTTTGATCAGTCCCCAGTCTCATATTAGCCCCCTTGACTTATTATATCAGCCCCCTTGCCTCTTTTCTTCAGCCCCAGTCTTATATCAGCCCCCTTGCCTCTTTTCTTCAGCCCCAGTCTTATATCAGCCCCATGCCTCTTTTCTTCAGCCCCAGTCTTATATCAGCCCCCATGCCTCTTTTCTTCAGCCCCAGTCTTATATCAGCCCCCATGCCTCTTTTCTTCAGCCCCAGTCTTATATCAGCCCCCATGCCTCTTTTCTTCAGCCCCCATGCTTCAGATGATGCCCCGAGCCTTATATGACATAAAATAAATAAAGCCCTTACCTCCCCTGCTCCTGGACGCTGCCGCTCCTCGCCGCCCGCGCTCTTCTCCCTTCTCCTCCGTCAGCTGTGCTGTGAACTGGCGCACACAGCGTGAGGTCACAGAGCGCCCTCATGCTGTGCACAGCCCTGCACAGCCGAGCCAAGGACCAGGAAGTGGTGAGTACAGATCTTACATCGCTTCCTGGTCCTCCGATGCTAATGAGCGCTTCCATAATGGAAGCGCTCATTAGCATTCACCCCATAAGACGAAGGGACATTTCCCCCCACTTTGGGGGAAAAAAACTGCATCTTATGGGGCGAAACATTCGGTAAGTGTGTTTTTTTTTTTTTACTTTCAAATCTTTGCACAGGTAAAAAGTCATAAAGACTCTCAGTACTAGCAGGCTTTACATTAACCCTTTCCACAATGAAGTGCAGATATAGTGTATATATTGCAATAAACATATAAAATACAGATGAGCAATATAAAATAGTAACAGCTGAACACACCAACATAAATCACAGTGCAAGTTAACCCTTCAAAGTGCAATAAAGAAGGGAACTGATGGCCGTTTATAGTAGCAATAAGGGCAAATGTCCACAAATATCCATCGTTCAAAGTGCTCTTTCTCAAGGGCACTACAATATATTTTTCTACACATTTTGTTTGGTTATTTTGCAGTCCTTGCTAAAATCACTTATCTCTGTTGTCTTGTCAGATTCCATGCCAGAGGCACTGACATCCATTTGAGGCAAACCATTGTGAATGATCTAATATTATTAGCCAACCATATTGACATCCGGTTCCAGGTAAAACAATGTGAAATTAATTATAGCTATTATAAGCCTCAGCTAGCTCCAACTTTCCAAAGAACTGTTCAGTATCCTGGACCTGCCTCTCAAGAAGAAACTATACAGGTAGAAAGGCTCAAGCTCCCCATAGAAGAGCATCAACATAGACATACCAATATACAACCCTGTATGTAGGAGTTCCCAACAAAGAAAAGATTGCTTTCTAAGTTTTACAAATGTCCATAGTTTTTGGGACTCTTCTGTTACCATGGGTACCACGCACGCACCAGTAATAGATTGGAACTCGCGTCAGATTACTCACTTGAGAGAACATTGTCCCCATAGAAGAGCATCAACATAGACATACCAACATACAACCCTGTATGTAGGAGCTCCCAACAAAGAAAAGATTGCTTTCTAAGTTTTACAAATGTTCATAGTTTTTGGCATTGTTTTGTTACCATGGGTATTGATGCAGGCACCAGTAATAGATTGGAACTCGTGTCAGATTAATCACTTGAGAGAACATTGTCACTCTTGCTGCTTATTAGTAATCTATCCACCTCAGCCTTGGCTTGTAGTACATGGTTTGTATGAATATCTTGAGCCATAGATTGTCAATGCTGGTGTATTTAGTAAACAACAAGCATAGACTTTACCTTCACATCAACTTTATGAGAACCTACATCTACTCGCTGGCACTTCTCTTCATGACAGGATTTACCCATTATTGCTTTACATCAAAGAGAATCTGGACAGAGTATATAGTTTTTAACTCTTCATTACAAGCAGCAGCAGCTGGTTTCTTCTTTGTTGAGAAAAAGGACAGATTACTACATCCATGTATTGACTACCAGGGGTTAAATAAGATCACAAGTAGTGATAAGCGAAGTATTGTAAAGTATTCGGCTGCTTCACCGAATTTTACAAAAAAAATTGCCTTGTGATTAATTACTTTGTCACGAAGCACATTTACTTAAAGCAGTGGGTGCAATGACAGGGAGTGATGAATGTACCCCTCAGGTGCCATGTTCATAGTTGATCACAGCATCAGACATTAACTCCTTAGTGACCACTCATATTTTCATGGCGGCACTTCAGCCCAAGCTAGCGCTTTAATTAAGCGCTGCAGCTCCCTGCCCACAGCTACTTGAGGTAGCTGAGGGCTCAGGGCAATGATCAGAGACCGTGACAAGCGGTTGCTGATCACGTGATTGCTGTGATACAGTATATCATGGCAATCACCGAAAATGCCCAGAGCGGAGCTGCTGGCAGTAAATTTTCTCCCTCCTCTCAAGTGAAAGAGTAGGGAGAAAGTCTCCAGTGCCAGGATCCCCAGCATCCCCATAAGAGAAAGCTGGGTTCCGATCCTCAATTCACCCCCCCAATCCCTTAACAAAGATGGTTGCGGCGGCCAGGTGCATTTGCACACTATATGACGGCTGCCGCTGCTGTTCTAATAGTTCTCTCTCCTCAGGAGAGGAGAAAATGTAAGGAGATATGCCCCGATGGGGTTTCCCAGTATCCCAATATGCGGGCAATATGGCCCAAATACGATCTAATAAAGGACAGAAGGACCCCACCAATAAAATTTAAAAAATTACATGCATACTAGTTACTGTGCTGAGGACCTGCCTGCAGCACAGTAATGATCAGGGACCATTACTATTGGTCACTGATCATGTGGTCTCTGTGATAACCCTATCATGGAGATAACATCCAAGACATTTACTAACACAGCCAGGACATGGCCTGTGCTTCTCTCTCCCCTCAGTGCAGTTGTTGTGGAGAGAGAGATCAGACTTGATCTCTGTGTTGTAAAAAAAGACAAATAATTCAAATCAGTTGATAAACTGTCTGTCCGAAGTGGGCGTCTGTCACTAGACGCCTGTTACAGTCAGTTAGTGTGAGTCCGTCATTATGGATAATGGATTTGATGGAGGTCATTATGGCACCAAAAGTGGTAAAAGGCAGAGTGGACCCAGCATGCATGTGGAACCTGCATTCCCTGTATTTTATGGTGTCCGGTATGGAATTCACAGGTAGTATCTAGTGTTAGATTCCCGTCTTTTAGAGATTGCCTTTACTACGGCAGACGGGTCAAATAATTTTGTACAAAATGTATTTGCCAAGAGTCTTTGTGTTTGCAGAGTGATGTTGCATTGTGTTTTTTTCTTTGCGTTTCTAGCCATGGTGACATGCACATTAGGACTGACCACATTTTTAGAGAGTGGTAAGGAAAGTGTAAAAAGTCCATTTGCATTCTGGCGTAGGGGCTTGATAAATGGTCGCCAAAAAGTCACCTTTATGTAAAGCCATCTCCCACTTTATGGTCATAAATTAATTCATGACCATAAAAAAGAGAAGTGTAAAGGAGGGGTTACTGTTATGCTCCACACCGACTATATCCATTGCTGTTAACAAGAATGCTGCATTTCAAATTCAGCTCATTCAGTCATCTGTGCTCACTGACTCTACTATGTTACAGTATCTGATCACATCCAGTTCTGCAAACAATTCTTAATGCTTTGAGTACCAAATACTATGGCTATTTAAGGACCCCTCCCCCAATACTCATGGCCTGAAAATCAGTTTTGTTAGTTTCTATAGTGCTTGGATTAACTGAATCTGAATGTTTACAGCTTGCCTTAGACCTTGTGTGCTTAGGTTATCGTATTGCATGAAATCTGCCAGACCTGAACTTTTGCTTGATTGACTATGATTCCTGGATATGATTTTACTACTACAAACGGGTTTCTACTCATCTCAGCCGTTGCCACACATTCCCTCTCTGTGGCAACCCAGTAGATCCACTATCAAGGTAGACCCTGTGTCAACAAACAGGCATTCTAACATTGATTTTGTGTTTTGCATTTTTGCTATTCATTGTACAGCCTAAATAACATGTTATTTTTATTCTATTTATTGGCATAGTTATAACAATACCAAATATGTATAGTTTTTATGTTAAAAACATAAAATGCCATGACAAAAAAAATCTTTTTGTCATGGCATTCTGAGAGTCATTACCATTTTAACCAATGATTGGCTTAGCAGCCAAATTTCCGGTGTGGACAGAGTTTATTTATTGTTTAAGTGTTTTAGGCTCCTTTCATGCCATATTTTTACTGGTTTCTATGTGAATAGCTCCTGGACCTCAACTATACAATGGGGAAGAGGGAATTCCAGCATAGTTTGTGCTCGCAGCATGCAGGGGAAGGGAAGATTTGTGGTCCTCATCCTGTCCCTGTATGGCTTTATTTAACCCCGGGTTGAGGGGTAACATGAATATTTGTGCATGTTATCATCCCTTCTATAATCATCAGAGAGCATGCTTGCTTTATAATTGTCACGTACGATAGACTATTCTTTGCCAAAAGAAAAATGGAATGAGAAGATTAGCAGTTGCTGATCTAATGAGCACTGGTCTAATTTGGCTGTTTATTGACTCCACAACCTGGGTGTTTACCAGCATCTAGATTGCAGCATGAAATAAGTTGCACCAAATACTTGTACACAAACATAGAAGAGGATTCTTTTGTACACAAACATAGAAGAGGATTCTTTACGGTAAGAGCAGTGAGACTATGGAACTCTCTGCCTCAGGAGGTGGTGATGGTAAGCTCACTAAAAGAGTTCAAGAGAGGCCTGGATGTATTTCTGGAGTGTAATAATATTACAGGTTATCGTTACTAGAGATGGGTCGTTGATCCAGGGAATTATTCTGATTGCCTGATTGGAGTCGGGAAGGAATTTTTTTCCCTAAAGTGTGGAAAATTGGCTTCTACCTCACAGGGTTTTTTTGCCTTCCTCTGGATCAACTTGTAGGAAAACAGGCCGAACTGGATGGACAGATGTCCTTTTTCGGCCTTATAAACTATGTTACTATGTTACAAACACAAAACAACAATGAAATTTACATAATTTCTTACCTATTCCTGATCATCCAAAAAATCCTCTGACCATTTTCCTAGCCATACACATTACATACTATATTAATAGTGATAATGATTCTCATGATTATGACAAATTCACCAGATTACAATCAGTCAGAACCTAAATATTTACCCACTGCATGTCTCCGTAAACTATCATTTCAAGTTAATCCCAAGTACGATGTGTAGTAATTTACATATTACAGTAAGTTTTAAGGTTTTGTAATTATGGATTAAGGTGATCATACACATAAGATTAAAGTCGGGCCGGAATGGCAGATTTCGGCCATTCCAGCCGACCGTTGTTTGAAAAACTAGCGTAAACTTCAGAAAATGCATTTCGCCATGCTGGAAAACTTTGGTTGTTCATCGGCCATGTTTCAAAGGGTTCATTTTGGATTGGGTAACAAAAAATAATGTAACACCAGATAATTCAGTGAAACAAGTGATTTTACTACACGTCTCTTAACAACTCTTCTCTGTTGAGGCTGGGGGAGAGGCAGGCATTAGTTGTGTGTCTGCTAGACAATTAACCCTTCCAGGTAAAAGGAAGAGTCACTCTTTAAAGGGAAGGTCTAAACTAACCCTTTTATACACATTCCAGCTCTGGCTCGCCACTTTTATTTCATTCCAGCCAAGTGCATATTTTTGGAATTAGAAGCCCTTATCTCACTCATATAAGTACAGCAACACTGACAGAAGTGGAAAAACAAATACAAAATAACACAAAGAATGAAAATATATACTGTAGTTTGCAATAGACCGCCTACCCATCCAAATATACTCCAATTTAGTAGGGCTAAGTTTTTCTAACCATTCAGGTAGGGTGCTTTGATGTTGTTCATTGAAATCATTTTTCAAGGTTTCAACTTAAGCCGTATGATTATCAATCACTTTTTCTATATCAGTGGCATTAGATATAAAATGACAACAAGAGGGACCTACCACCATGCATAATCCACCAATATTAGCAATCAGATAGTCAAGTACAATGGTGGTCTGAGCAGCTTGATGGTGTAACATTTGCAATTCTTGTCCAATAAATCTCAGTTATGTTATCCATTAATTGGGCCAAATCTTGTATATAATTATAATTCAGTGTACGTTTGGTGTCACGGGTGATTTATATATCAGTTTCTTTGCACTATTCTTTGAAGTTTCACATTTTAACAGGTAAAAAAGAGTTTTATTTTATGGAAATTTGCCTACATAACAGGTTCCCCATTATTTATTAGGCAACCACTTGTAGGCATATCTACCACATATCCAAATACAAATTTCCAGGCAAGATTATGTTTACATAGATTTTACCAAAAGCCAAAATTTTTATTATCATACTTAATAGGGCACATTGATTTGTTGGCAGTTCATTCCCACTAGGGTATCATCTCTTAAACGAGCATACCATTTTTCCCATTTCATATGCATACTAACCGACTTCAGAATTGTTGACTTCATTGATCACTTGATCACTTCATTGGTGGTTACTAGAGATGAGCGAGTAGTGAAATATTCGAAAGTTCGAAATTCGATTAGAATAGACCGCAATATTCGACTATTCGACCGAATATCGAATCCCATTAAAGTCTATGGGAAAAAAATGCTTGCCACTTGGAAATCTCAATTCGACCACTTGGAGGTCACCAAGTCCACCCTGAAACCTCAGAAAAGGATGCCAACACTGCTGGAATGCAACTGGGACAGCAGGGGAAGCATGTCTGGGTGCATATAACGGGCCCAAGTCGCACTATTACGCCACTATCACAGCCTCTCAACAATACACTCCAAAGACAATATAACCTCTCTGTAAAGTGAGACCATACAAGGAAACCTTCTTTCCTCTACATTGCCATGGACCCCAAGCCAAACTAGACAAAAAAAGAAGATAAAATTCGGCACCCCTTAAAATCACGTTGCCTATGACAACCACAGATGGCATAGGCAAGGGGGAAAGCAATCAAGCCATCACTATTTTTCCCTCTGTGCCATCCCTGCCTTGCCCAGGCACATGTCCCAAAACATCATCCACGCCCGAGTAACACGGTTACTGCAAAAGGCCATTTGACCACCAACACTTTGGTTTGAGGCCGGGGATGCTACATCTCCCTGACAGCACACTGGGTGAATGTTGTGGAGGCGGGGACGGGCAAACCTGCTACCCCCACCCAAGTTTTGGGCCTTGGTTCTGTCTGGATTTCCGCAACCCTTACAGACAGCTCGGCAAACCCCTCCTTCTCCTTCTAGATTTGTTAAATCTGTCCACCACCCAGTCAAGTCCACAAAGTCCAGTCTCGTCGATAGCCTGCAGAAACTGCAGGGACCTCACTCTGACCCTCCTTCCTCCCACCCTGCCCAATGTTATCAACCCAGTGTTCCCACCCATGCAAGAATCGCAAGAGCTATCTGAGGATTTTGTTTGTTCTGATGCCCAAACACTGGAGCAAGCTCCATCTCTAGCTGATGGTGGTGTGGAACGGGCACTAAAGTGTAAAATGATTAGGGACGATGATGAGACACAGTTGCCAGCAAGGGAGGCTGTTGGAGCAAAGTGAGGCAGTGTAAGAGGAGGTGGTTGAGTATGACGAAGTCAGTGACCCAACCTGGCCCAGTGTCATGTCTAGCAGGTAAAGCAGTGGGGATGTTGAGGGATGCGTAGGACCGCAAAAGGCAGGAAGAGGCCGTGGGCTGGCCAGAGGCTCATGGAGAAGGCAGGCTAGAGCCCGCAGGGCCGCATCTCTTCCCTATAACAGGCCCCCACACAAAGCTCTCCCATCGAGGGCTCTTAGGTCCTTGTTGTGAAAATATTTTAATGAGTGCGCAAAGTTAGCTTGAGGTGAGCCCTCGAAAAAATTATATGGAGGCCCAAGAGGTGAGCCCTCGAAAAAATTGTATTAAGGCCCAAGAGGTGAGCCATAATAAACATTGTTTGTAGGCCCAAGAGGTGAGACCTCTTAAAAATTGTTTGTAGGCCCAAGAGGTGAGCCATGATAAAAATTGCTTGTAGGCCCAAGAGGTGAGCCATGATAAAAATTGCTTGTAGGCCCAAGAGGTGATCCATGATAAAAATTGCTTGTAGGCCCAAGAGGTGAGCCATAAATATTTATTTTTTTTTTTTTTACGGAGCAATTCTACGGCGGTTAAGGAGGAGGAGGTGGAGGAGGAAATGGCACTTCATACAGATGGCACTTCACTTTTGGCTGCTTTCCACTGTTGGAGAAGCAAAGTCCGGGTCAATCCACTTGCTGTTCATTTTGATTAGCGTCAGCCTGTCGACACTGTCGGTTGACAGGCAGCTGCGCTTATCGGTTATAATGCCCCCGGCTGCGCTGAACACCCTTTCTGATAGCACGCTGGCGGCAGGGCAGGCAAGCACCTCCAAGGCGTACAGGGACAGTTCCAGCCCACGTGTCCAACTTGGAGACCCAGTAAGTGTAGGACGCCGAGGGATCGGGGAGGACAGGGGTACGGTCTGCCAGGTACTCCCGCAACATCCGCCGATACTTGTCCCTCCTGCTGATAGCGGGCCCCGCAGTGATGGAAGTTGCACGAGGGGGTGCCATGAACGTGTCCCACACCTTGGAGAGTGTTCCCCTGGTGGCTGTGGGCCTGATCGATGTTGTGGGACTCTGGGAGACCCTCTCCTCTCTGCCGCCAGCGATGGTGGGTGGGAAAATCTCCATCATGTTCTGCACGAGTTCCCTCTAGTATTCCAGCAATCGATTCGTCCTCTCCTCTACCGGAATAAAAGAGGAGACGTTATCTTTATACCGGGGGTCCAGGAGTGCGAAGACCCAGTACAGTTTGTTCTCCACTATCCGGACAACACGTGTGTCCCGGGAAAAGCAGCCCAGCATGAAGTCAGCCATGTGTGCCAGACTCTGAATAGGCATGACGTCACTGCCCCCACCAGAAGGATCACTTGCCATTTCCTCCTCTTCCTCTTCCGCCTCCTCTCCGCCCCATCCGCGCTGAACCAATGGGACGCACACAGCCTGACTGCTACCCTCGCCGCCAGCATCCTCCTCCTCTTCCACAGCCACCTCCACGTCGTCCTCCTCCTCCTCATCCTCCTCCTCCTCCTGCAGCTGCCACCGAGAAGCAGACAAAAGTGTGGTCTGACTGTGTAGCTCCGTTGTGTCTCCTCCTACGCCCGTCTCCTCTGCGTGCAATGCGTTCTCCCTTATTGCGATGAGCGATTCTTTAAGGACGCATAGGAGCGGGATGGTTACGCTCACTATAGCGTCCTCGCTGCTGACCTTCTTGGTGGACTCCTCAAAGATACGCAGTACATCGCATATGTCTGCCATCCATGGCCACTCGTGGTTGGCAAACTGAGGGAGCTGAGTTGGAGGCACGCGTGGATTCATAATCTGGTACTCCATCAATGCTCTCTGCTGCTCACACACCCTGGCCAACATGGAATAGGTGGAATTCCAGCGAGTCGGCAGGTCGCACAACAGCCGATGTTCAGGCAAATGGAGGCGTTGCTGGAGTTTTTTTAAGCTAGCAGCAGCTACAGTTGACTTCCGAAAGTGAGCGCACAAGCGCCGCACTTTCACCAGTAGCTCTGCCAGGTTGGGGTAAGTCTTTAGAAATTTTTGGACTACCAGATTAAAAACGTGGGCCAGGCATGGTACGTGATTGAGTTCGGCAAGCTCCAGAGCCGCCACCAGGTTACGGCCGTTATCGCACACGACCATGCCTGGTCCTAGCTGCAGCGGCGACAGCCACATCTCCGTCTGCTGCAATATGGCGTCCCTCACCTCTGGGGCGCTGTGCTTCCTGTCGCCCAAGCTGATGAGCTTAAGCACCGCCTGCTGATGTCTCCCCGCGCCAGTGCTGCAACACTTCCAGCTAGCGGCTGAGGGCGATGTTAAGGCAGAGGAGGAGGAGGAGGAAGAGGAGGGGGGTTTATCTGCTGGCAATCTTGGGCGGGGGTGGTAGGTAGGCCGTCTCTCTTTGCGACCCCGTCCCCGCTTCCACAACATTCACCCAGTGTGCCGTCAAAGAGATGTATCGTCCCTGGCCGCAAGCGCTTGTCCACGAGTCGGTGGTCAAGTGGACCTTTGCGCTGACTGCGTACCTCAGGCCCGCCTGATGTTACGCGACACGTGCTGGTGCAGGGCGGGGACGGCACTCCGGAAAAAGTAGTGGCGGCTGGGGACGGAATAGCGAGGTGCGGCAGCCGCCATCAGGTCGCGGAAGGCCTGCGTCTCCACAAGCCTAAACGGCAACATCTCCAGGGCCAGCAGTTTGGAGATGTGGCAGTTTAAGGCTTGGGCTTGGGGGTGACTCGAGGCGTACTTCCGCCTGCGGTCGAACGCCTGCGAGATGGACAGTTGATGGGACGAGGAGTGTGAAGGTGCAGGCGAAGATGCGGGGGAAGGGGAGGCAGCAGGAGAAGGCCCCAAAGTAGTCGAGGCAGATGTGGAGGTGTCCTGGCTGGAGGTCTGAACCGCAGTGGCAGCACACAACAAAGGGGAAGAGGCAGTGGCAAGAAGGCCTGGCGCAGGTTGTATTGCGTTTGCTCTCTCCCACTCAGCCCAGTGCTTGACTTCCAAGTGACGCCGCATGCCTGAGGTGGTCATATTGCTCTTCTCAGAGCCCCTACTCAGTTTTGAGTGGCAGAGTGTGCAAACCGCGCTCAGTTTGTCATCCGCACAAACATTAAAAAATCTCCACACCACAGAAGTACGAGGCCTCGATGGGGGAGCTTTGCGCGACTGCCTGCTGCCGGGAACAGCTTCGGCCCTGCTGGCTGTGGCCTCACTTCTCTGTCTGGACTGTCCTCTGCCTGTGGACATCCCTCTGCCTGTGGACATCCCTCTTCCTGTGGACATCCCTCTGCCTCTGGACATCCCTCTGCCTCTTGCTGCCTTTTTCAGTGCTGCGCAGACCACCACCTCTCCACTGCTTTCCCCGCTGGACATCACCCCTGGCCAAGTGGGGTCGGTCATTTCGTCATCCACCACCTCCTCTTCCACTTCCTCACTCTGCTCCTCCTCCTGCCCACTGGACATTCCAACAGCCTCCCTTGATGGCAACTGCGTCTCATCATCATCATCGCTCATGATAACAGATGCTGGTTCAGGGTCCACATCAGCAGGAGATGGCGAATAGTGGTTGGGCATCACTACAAACAAATTCCTCTGGTAGCTCCAGGGATTCTTCTGGCACATCTGAAAAAGGACCCGAAAAGAACTCCTGGGAGGGGTCAAGGGTGAGATGACTCTGTTGGCCAGGTGTGGAGGAAGGAGGGTCAGAGTGAGACTGTGTGGATGACTGGCTGGTGGACAACTGTGTGGAAGCGCTATCGGCTATCCATTGCACCACCTGTTCACACTGCTCAGGCCTCAACAGCGGTGTAACCCGCCCCCTGCTTAACTGTCCCATAAAGGCAGGGATTCTGGATGAGCGGAATCCTGGCTGCCCCTCACCAGCACGCATTGTATCCCCACTGGCTTCAACAAGGCCCCCAACAGCATTTCCGCGCCCCCGTCCTCGTCCACGTCCGATTCCGCTAGCCCTCCGCATTTTTTTTTTTTGTTACAATATTTGGCGTACACAGCCGTATACTACCAGGTCAGACGGTGTGTATTAACACCACGTATATAAAAGAGTTTTGCAGGCACGCAGAACACACAGTACAGGTGCCAAATAAAAGGACTTTTTTTTAAATATGTCTGATTACACAGCCGTGTACTAACAGGTCAGACGGTGGGTATTAACACCACGTATATAAAAGAGTTTTGCAGGCACGCAGAACGCACAATACAGGAGCCAAATAAAAGGACTTTTTTTTTAAAATATTTCTAGGTACACAGCCGTGTACTACAAGGTCAGACGGTGGATATTAACAGCACGTATATAAAAGAGTTTTGCAGGCACGCAGAACGCACAATACAGGTGCCAAATAAAAGGCCTTTTTTTTTAAATATGTCTGATTACACAGCCGTGTACTAACAGGTCAGACGGTGGGTATTAACAGCACGTATATAAAAGAGTTTTGCTGGCACGCAGAACGCACAGTACAGGTGCCAAATAAAAGGCCTTTTTTTTAAATATGTCTGATTACACAGCCGTGTACTAACAAGTCAGAGGTGGGTATTAACAGCACGTATATAAAAGAGTTTTGCAGGCATGCAGAACGCACAATACAGGTGCCAAATAACAGGACTTTTTTTTTAAATATGTCTGAGTACACAGCCGTGTACTAACAGGTCAGACGGTGGGTATTTACACCTGGTATACAAAAAGGGTATTGCAGGCACACAGAACCTAGAACACTAGAGCCAAAGAAACTGTATTTAAAAAAAAAAATGTACACAGCCGTATACTGCCAGAAGATCAGATGGTGCATATACACACTAGGTATATAACAGGGTTTTGCAGCCAAAAAGAACGCAGAACAGTAGTGCCAAATATAGTTTGGTATGTAGCAGAGCACCTAATACACCACTAATGCCTCTCTCTGTCCCTACTCCAGCAGCTATCCCTGAATACAGCAGCCGTTCTCTGCAGAGTGTATATAGTAGTAAAGCTATCACTGTACTGCACTATAGTAGCCCTGATAAGGGCTTTTAATCACGCTCCTGCCTGTCCAACAGCTAAAACCTATCTCTCCCTTCTCCAGCCTCTGTCCCTGACTAAGTTCACGCAGCATATGCGAACGAGCAGGAAGACCTGAGTTATTAATATTCGAGGTCACGTGGTTTTTCCAGCCAATCCATGTAGACGCCGTTTTCGCGCTGCCAGCGTGCTCCGCGGGCCTGTCATACCCCCCCTGCATGGTGATTGGTGGAAAAAGAGCGCCAGGGAAGGTGGGAGGGGAAACGAATTCTAAGTGCGCCATCGCCGTTATACTCGATCGAAATCGAGTATGCCGAATAGCGTAGTATTCGATCGAATACCGGCTCGATCGAACACTATTCGCTCATCTCTAGTGGTTACCACTGTACTCACTCTTTGATATACACTACTAACACCTAGAAATGTGTCAGATATATTAGTTCCTTTATATAAAAGGGACAAAAGTACTGTACCAGTATTAAGTTATATGCTGTAGATAGAAAGTTATACGCATTACATGGACAATTTACGTCAACTGTCACAATAATACCTAACTTATTAGACCATACAAATTATTGGGATGCACCAAAACAGTTAGGACCAATGATATTTGTATAAGGACTGTCCAAAGCATTTTCAATGTCTTGTAATGTTGCAGGTATAGCTGTCAATCTCATTGCTTGTCCTAAAACATTACGCAGGCTAAGTGAATAAATATATTTACTAAGTGTGATTAAATATAAGATAAAACAGACATATCACATACAGAATAGTAAAATGATCATCTTTGGCCTACATATTCAATATGGGATAGGACTCCGGTTGCCATGTCGTAGCACATGGATGACACCCCAGGGTGTACAAGAGATAGGGTAAATCAATACTTACATCCTACCTAAAATGATGTCTTCCTTGGATTGCCACCTAAGTGTTGTACCTTTCAGCCCCTCTTCCTGAGTGATCACAGGAGTTTCAGTTTCTATAGCGGGATGGAAAATGATATACATATGTAATCCAAATTTAATTTGCAAACATAAACAGATCGACTCATTATTGAGATTTTGGTGATTCTTGTTCACATGAAGGTGGTCATGTGACTAAATTATTAAGTTGCTTTTTGCACATGAAATGCTGAATACTTTCTAAAATAATGTAGATTTTGGTAACATAGTAACTGTTTTGGGTGTACACAAGATAATTTTATTATATTTGTAGGCAACAGCCAAATATTGCATCTGATTAAGCGTTTTGAGAGCAGAAACTCTTGTTGGCATGGACACGTGATATACTGTAGGAACTTTGGAGTAAGTAATATATGAAAAATATGGGAGGAAACCAGAATACCAATAGGAAACCCATGAAGTCACAAGGAAACCATGCAATCTGTATGCAGATGTTATGCGTTGCTGAATTCAAACTCAGCAACCCAGCCCTGCAAGACAACGGTACTAACCACTGAGCCACAGTCTATGAACATGGAATTGTTAAAAAGCGGATGTGGCTCTGCTATATCACTTGAATAGTAAATTTCTTGAATAGTAAAGTTCCTAAAGTTCTTCACCCTTTAACTCCTATACAGGGATGTCGACTTCACTGCAATGGAACCATCAGGTCGCTACCTCTTTGAGTAGTTTCTGTTCAAGTGACCACTGACCCACAGGGTCAAGAGACAACGGTGTGGAGCACCGAAGGATAGGGCAAAGCTATAGTTAGGGACAGGCTGAGGTCAGGACAGGCAGAGTTTGTACAATCTGATAAAGACTCTGAGGTCAGAGCAAATAGTTCAGGGTTAGTACAGAGATCAGGCAGATGTCAGGGCAGGGAGCAAAGGGTCAAAATCTAGGAAACAGGCAGATGTTGGTATGCGGACAGAGAAACAACAGCACACCTTTGCAGAATACTAGTGGACTAGAACCTGTTGCTTAGGTACCTTTCCATAGGGGGAGGAATCTGGAGTACTCCAGGGTAGCCAGCCATTGGCTGGGGAACAATAGGATGTGTGTACTGGCCATTTAAGAGCCAAAGGGAGCATGTACATGCCTTACAGGCAGAGCGTGGTCTGGCCGGCAGCAAGCTGGCTGCGGCCTGTGTGGAGGGACAGAGTTAGTCCAGTGGCCATACCCGCCAAGAACTAGAAGAGAGGGGCCAGAGGCACTGAGCCACCGGAACCAAGAGGTGCCGGAATAGGTGAGAAGAGCGGCGTCCTGTGGCTGAGTTACCATTGGGTTAGTATCTGTGCCTCATGATCTAGTGATTTTGTTTACATTTCTGTATTCATTCGTAGTACCCATCTATGGTTATCATTCTCTCGGCAGTAATACCTGTAGATTTTGTTAGTAGCTGTCTGGAAAGATATGGTGGATTTATAAAAATAAGATACAATATAAACAATATAAATACTGTGTATGTTTTAGAACAGTGGTGGCGAACCTATGGCACAGGTGCCAGAGGCGGCACTCAGCAATATGCCTTAGACTTTTCCTGCCATTGATCAGCACAGGACATGCTATAAATGGCACAAGCAACACATTGAACGTCGGCAGGCTATTATAGATAAATGATAAAGTACATGGAAGGTATACTATAGTATACTATACTGGACTTTAGTATTCAGGGTAAATTGACCTGTTGGCACTTTTTAATAACTAAGTAGGTTTTGGGTTACAGTTTGGGCACTCGGTCTCTAAAAGGTTCGCCATCACTGTTTTAGAATCTATTCACTGATAAACACAGAGCATACATAGAGAGAGAATGATTAAGAAGGAGTTTTGTATGTTGGTATTAATTTGTCCTGTATTGGGCGTGGGATGCAATAGAATTATTAAGAGACATACCCCTCTTAATTATTAAGGTGCATTTTGGGCCACCCATGTGCCAGAACTGAAATGTAAACCACCCAGGAGCTGGAGTAGATTTCAGATGCAATCTGTTTTAGTTTTCTATCACCCACACTAGCCTACTTTTTACAAAAATAGCAAGAGTGTCGGTAAGGGGGGAAAAGTTGCAAATTTTGGTATAAACTGGCACTTGGCAGGTGACAAAATTTACAGCTTTTCTACACTAGAAACCTAGTCTGTAAGCTTAATAAGAAGTGTTTGTGGGATAAATCATAGAGAAGAGGTATTGATAAAAGTATCATAATTTATAACAGTATCATAATTTATTATTACTCATATTCATAGTAAAATCAACATGTGCTTCTCGTGTCCAGGGAGTGTACTTTCCTTTGCAGCTGTTATGTGCTTATGTAATTACTTACACACCCTTTATTAATCTCATTGGGCTCAAAGTTTATTTAGAATTATATATTTTTTTCAACTGTTTGCTTTTCACTTGAAATGATGTACAGCTCTGTTATTCAAGATAAATATGAAATGAGGAGCAAAAGTTTAAGGGTGTGTGTTATTAACCAGGAGCTGCTGGATGAGGAGAAGCATGGGAGTTGTACAGATAGAGCAGGGTTAACACGCACAAACTTGGTGAGCTATCACATTTACTTAACACATTATGACTGGGACTGTTAACTCTGCTGCATCTCTACCTCTTAAAGGGGTTGTCCAGGCTTTTTCTATTGATGACCCATCCTCAGGATAAGTCATGAATATCAGATCAGTGGGGGTCCCACACCCGGCACCCCTATCGATCAGCTGTATGTGGAGAAAGCGTGCGCAGTGAACATGTGCCGTCTCCCTTCTCTCTTCCTACTCACTGCTGTATGTCTATAGGACAGCAGCAGACAGGAAGAGACAAAGGAGACAGAAGGCGCACTCCGTCTCCTCATACAGCTGATTGGCGTGGGTGACGGGTGTTGGACCCCCACCGATCTGATATTCATGACCTATCCTGAGGATGGGTCATCAATAGTAAAATCCCAGACAACCCCTTTAAGCAAGTCTATGCAAATGCAGGAGAGTTAACACACACACTTGGTGAGTTATGACTGTCACTGTTTAGTCACCCCTTGAGGTATCCTAGGGATAATTCTATACACCAGACAAATGTCATCCAAATTAATAGATAACCAAGAAATCCCACTAGGGACCCTCTTTCCCTAATATGCACACACACGCAATCTAATAAACTCAGCGTCATTTAGCCAGGGAGGGTTAATGGCCGCAATTTTAGGCTAGCCGACGCTGCGTTTATTAGATTGTGTGTGCGTGCGTATTAGGGAAAGAGCGCAATCCAGCCAGGCAGGGACAGATCGTAAATGAAGACTGTATGAGAATAATACAGGGAAAAGTATAGGAAAACGATCGAGTCCTCACTCTGCCACCAGTTAGTAGAAGGAGATGTCTAGTGAAGTTAACTAAAAGCAATCTACTTTAGTACAGAAGTAACTAAAAGTAATCCACTTTAATGCAGGATTCTAAGTACAGTAACAGATTTATCTGACTAGGAAGGCACGATACTAGCTGCTACCAGGTACCCACAGTCCAGCATAGCGTGATCCAAAAGTGTGATATTACAACTGCAATGTTATAAAATGTACCATCAGAAAATGACCTATTCTTTAAATCATGTTTTTATGTTTAACACATTTTAGGGGCCTGTTACAGGGCTGGTCTGGTGTCTGTATATAGGAAGGTCTGAGGTCTATGAGCCTGATTTATCATAGACTGGCGGCGTATTGTGATACGTATTGTGTATTATGATGAGGCGTACCCCTTGTCATAAATGAGGGCACAGCCCTTGGCAGTCCGTGCACCTAAACTGAAATCTATGCCAGATCTCTTCTTCCATGTCAGAAAACTATTGGAAAAGAAGATAAATGTGATGGGGGCTGCTGGCCCTGCCTCATTCCCTTGTTCACCACGACCTTTTTGGCAAACTGGGGACAGAGAAACAGCACAAGTGTGCACCAGTGGTATTAACAAAGAAAAACTGGCGAAACAATATGATAAATTAGGCCCTTTATCTTTATTTATCTATTATATGTAATTCAATGTGGGTTGTGGAAATATACTATATAAGTGGGAGGAGAGTAAGGAAAAAATTCTATCTGCCATAAAATGAAACCTGTTCTATATATCATGGATACTATACTGTAGATTATGGAGAAGCTCAGTTAAAAGTGATGGCCTGTGCAAATACTTTTTAGAGGACGTTCTGCCTCTGGATTATTAACAAAGTTCCTCTCTTGGAACTCCCATGGAGGGCAAGCAGACCTATGAAGCCCTGCCAAAACAAATAGGCATGTTGCTGACCAGAGGCATGCTATTACTGAAAGACCTGGATTACCACACTTGTGGGAATTAAACAGCTCGTATTGTTGTTTTTTTGTAGTAAATCATGTTATACTTTAGTGTGCTAAAAGGGATTTAATGTTCTGTATCTGTTTCTTATGAGATAGCTTTTAGCCAAAGCTAATGTTATTACGTGAATGACCCAGGCATTTTGCTAAAACCTGGATTGAGAAGCTCCAGTGCTGGTGTCCGCTCAGTACAGAGCATGAGCTTGGGAGTCCTCATACTCTTGAGCTTCCAGCTCTCTCTATCTCCTGTCATTATTGTCTCCTGATTGACAGGACATTTCATATAGCAATCAGTTTTTACTCAGGGACACTGTCTCTAGTTTATGCCGCCCTCAGATAGAACAGCATAAAATTGATGACAGATTCCCTTTAAGTCTAGTAATATGTATGGCATTTAGCGATAAGCACAAAAAAATAGTTACAAGTACATACTATCCAAAACAAAGAAAACTGGATAGCAACCTAAACAAGGCCTTATAAAAATTGCGCGGGATGCTTTCATGACACAAACACCTTTGTGCAAATTAGTAAATGCAGTGTTCTTATTGTTTTTGGCAGGTGCATAATCTGAACAGTTTTGATGATATACAGTGTCTAGTAGAGATGAGTTAATTAATTCTATAGTATCAAAGTTCGACCCAAATTTTCTATGGAATCAGAACCTCAGGTGATTTGATTCAGGAGAAAGACAGAATTTTCCATGGAATCAAAACACTTTCAGTTCAGATAGAATCAATGCGGACTAATTAGATCTGAATTGAATTTTAAGAAATGTACTCATCTCTAGTGCCTGGACTTTTGTGGTATATAAAATATCTAGTCTCTGGTGGCCATAGTATGTAGTTTTCTGCTCTTCTCATGCTTGGATGAAAAACTCAAGATATGGGTGTTGTAGTCTTGACTCTTGAGGTCTAATTGCAAATAAAATCCACTCCCATATTCCCATTATCTAAGAAAGCAGTCATCTTAGGCATATACATATTTCCCACACAAAATCAAAAGTAAAAAAATTCCCCTTAGAAAGATACAAAGCGCCACATCAGACATGGAACCACCCTAGGGTAATTAAATTGCAATGATTCAGTATTACTGTAGTGTATGTTGTGCTATATTATGTCCTTCAATTGAAATCAAATGTGTCAGTAGGAATGATAAAAGAAGTTGGAAAGATATGTCAAGTATTTTAAGTTAGTGCAGTCAAAACTACTTCTCACCATTTATCATGTAGTAGTGTCTTCCAGGACAAGTTATACTTTCTTCTTATATTACTTTTACTTATATTTCAACCTTACTCTTGTTTAATGCCGCAGCCTTCTGTTCCATTAAAGAGGTATTCCCATCTGAGAAATTGATGGCATATCGCTAGAATATACAATTAATGTCAGAAAGGCTCCTATCTCAACAACAGGACCCTGAGAGCATAACGGATTTGCCTGGTTTCCGTTATGCAGGACAGAAACAAAGTCCTGTCGACAGGACTTTTTTTTCCGTCCTTCATAACAAAACCAGACGGATCCGTTTTGCTTGCCCATAGACTTCCATTAGGACGGAGCAAAGCGGAATGCCTCTTAAGGTAGGTAATTCTGTTATATTTCGTTATAAACCGAACCTATAACGGAATGGCATAACGCTAGTCCGAACCCACCCTAACATGTTTCTGCAAGTTCTGAGTGGTGAGTTGTGGAGCAAAGTATCAGGGCAGACATTTTTGGGACTTTTTGTCGCCTCACACCAGCCTGAAATGGCTGCTCCTAATTTAGACGATGTACAACATGCTCAAAAGTAAATGGTCAGACTAAAGTAATTATAAATAACAAAACAACTAAGTATTATTGCAATATACATGTAATAAAAATGTTATTTTTTATGCTGCTGTTTCTCCTATGACCAAAATTCTGGTCCAACTTCTCCTGCATTCAGTGGTTGACTAATATACACAATTACTTCATTGCTCCATTTCTCCCTTAAATGCTTGTGCATTGGTATAGTTAAAATAATGGTGTGAATTACTCCACATATTTTTTTTTTAAATTTGTGGAATAACCCCTTCAAGTCTGGAATGCAAGGAGTCTCCTCCCTTAAGGGCAAAACAACCTCTTTGCTAAAATCTGGTACTGAACAGCTCCAGCACATGCAAATGGGTTCCTCTATTCATGAGCTCATGGCTCTTTCTGCCCACCTGTGGCTAATTCAGATGGAAAAAAAAACTGTCAATCAGCAGCAGGTGGCTGGGGAGAGCCATGAGCTCATGAATATGGGAACTCATTGTCATGAACTGGAGCTTTTAGTGAGAGCAGCATAAAGCTGGTGACAACTTCCCTTTAAATGCTTTGTCAGGCCTTTACTTCAGTTGCTTCTTGTTTGGGGGTCTTTTTGGCTTCCTTTTTGTCATTAGTAAGGAAAAAACATTCTCAATCAGGTCAGGTGACTGGGCCAGTGAAAAATGTTCCATATTCCATGCCTTAAGGGTACGGCCACACAGGAGGGGGGTCTTAAAAGTAGAGAAAGTATACATCATGGTGTCTGTATCTATTGGCTATGTAGCTATTGGCAATGATATGTCCACCTTCTTGAGTATGTTCTTGACATGTCTAAATGTTGTGAAAGGACATTTGTTTACCAAGGGATGAATTTTACGATCATCTATTTTAGTTGTCTGTCATTCTCATCTAGGTCTTTGGGTGTTATATGTGCATTTTTTTAAGAATGTACAGTCATGGCCAAAAGTTTTGAGAATGATACAAATATTAATTTTTACAAAGTCTACTGCTTCAGTTTTTATAATGGCAATTTGCATATACTCCAGAATGTTATAAAGAGTGATCAGCTTAACAGCAATTACTTGCAAAGTCAATATTTGCCTAGAAAATTAACTTTATCCCCCAAAACATATTTCAACATCATTGCAGCCCTGCCTTAAAAGGACCAGCTAACATCGTTTCAGTGATTGCTCCATTAACACAGGTGTGGGTGTTTATGAGGACAGGGCTGGAGATCAATCTGTCATGATTAAGTAAGAATGACACCACTGGACACTTTAAAAGGAGGCTGGTGCTTGGCATCATTGTTTCTCTTCTGTTAACCATGGTTATCTCTAAAGAAACATGTGCAGTCATCATTGCACTGCACAAAAATGGCCTAACAGGGAAGAGTATCACAGCTAGAAAGATTGCACCTAAGTCAACAATCTATCGCATCATCAAGAACTTCAAGGAGAGAGGTTCCATTGTTGCCAAAAAGGCTCCAGGGCGCCCAAGAAAGACCAGCAAGCGCCAGGACCGTCTCTTAAAAGTGTTTCAGCTGCGGGATTGGGCTACCAGCAGTGCAGAGCTTGCTCAGGAATGGCAGCAGGCAGGTGAGAGTGCATCTGCACGCACTGTGAGGCGGAGACTCTTGGAGCAAGGCCTGGTCTCAAGGAGGGCAGCAAAGAAGCCACTTCTCTCCAGAAAAAACATCAGGGACAGACTGATATTCTGCAAAAGGTACAGGGAGTGGACTGCTGAGGACTGGGGTAAAGTCATTTTCTCTGATGAATTCCCTTTTCGATTGTTTGGAACATCTGGAAAACAGCTTATTCAGAGAAGACGAGGTGAGCGCTACCACCAGTCTTGTCTCATGCCAACTATAAAGCATCCTGAAACCATTCATATGTGGGGTTGCTTCTCAGCCAAGGGAATCGGCTCTCTCACAGTCTTGCCTAAAAACACAGCCATGAATAAAGAATGGTACCAGAATGTCCTCCGAGAGCAACTTCTCCCAACTGTCCAAGAGCAGTTTGGCGATCAACAATGCCTTTTCCAGCATGATGGAGCACCTTGCCATAAAGCAAAGGTGATAACTAAATGGCTCAGGGAACAAAACATAGAGATTTTGGGTCCATGGCCTGGAAACTCCCCAGATCTTAATCCCATTGAGAACTTGTGGTCAATCATCAAGAGACGGGTGGACAAACAAAAACCTACAAATTCTGACAAAATGCAAGCATTGATTGAGCAAGAATGGACTGCTATCAGTCAGGATTTGGTCCAGAAGTTGATTGAGAGCATGCCAGGGAGAATTGCAGAGGTCCTGAAGAAGAAGGGTCAACACTGCAAATATTGGCTTGCTGCATTAACTCATTCTAACTGTCAATATAAGCTTTTGTTACTCATAATATGATTGCAATTATATTTCTGTATGTGATAAAAACATCTGACAAACACACATAAAAACCAGAGGGCAGCAGATCATGTGAAAATATAATATTTGTGTCATTCTCAAAACTTTTGGCCATGACTGTAGAAATTGCTCCTAAAGGTTATGCTATCTCTTGGATAAAATTTGTTTTATTTTAGTTTTTTTCAGTCTTATCTTGCCTCCTTCATTTGCATACACACCTCTTTGGGCCACAAGCTACAAAAAGCAAATTCAGCAAACCAGACCTTTTGTCTTTAATTTGTCATGAAATAATGAGGTCATATATTAGGCCATGAAATCCTTATCAGTCAATAGTCCAATTATTTTTGGTCTATAAATATGTAGGGTCTAATGTAATATTTTTGAAGAATCCCTGGAATTAAAGCTGAAATTCTGTACCTCAATCACATCTCGATGACATTGGTTTAGATCAACTGTACTGAAAAATCTGTTGTTCCCAAAATACTTCTGAACCCAACTGTATTTATATACCGTATATTTTGCTTTATAAGATGAAAATGTTCCCCCCAAAAGTACACAGAAGGTACAGGGAGCATTGAGTGTAGTCTTAGTATAACTCATCGCTCACTGGTCTTCTGCTAGGCACCCACTGACGTGTGTCCTGACAGTGTACAGCATCAGGACGTAGTGTGCATAGGTATGCACTATGACTTGACGTTGTGCAATGTCAGGTCACACTGCAGCACTGCAGGGAGAGCAAGCTGGATCTCCCGAATGATAGTGTCATCCAGAGCAGGAGAAGTAACTTGTTTCATTTTTTTTGCTTGATGGTCTGATGAAGATTATAGGCGTCCACATAAGACTGGGGTCTGAATAACATTGGAGTTTTGATCTGAGATTTGATTAACATTGAGGGTTTGATCTCAGGTCTGATTAACATTGGGGGTCTGATGAAGATTGGGAGTCTGATCTGAGGTTTGATGAAAGTCTGGGAAAGTTGGATAACAGCAGGTAGAGATTGCAGATCTTACATTCACAGGGAATTCACGTCCGATGAAGATTGGGAGTCTGATATGAGGTCGGATAATCAAATGTTTTTTCTTATTTTCCCCCTCTAAAACCTAGGGGCATCTTATGGTCAGGTGCATCTTATAGGGTGAAAAATATTATATTATTTTATAAATATATGATTTAATTAAATATACAAAATATATATACCATATAGCATATATTTATATCATATCACTATAAATATATTAGAGTATGTTACCGTATATCATTTCTGATATGAGGGTTATCAGAAATAAGGGCATCCTTATTATTAATATATTTTTTTGCAGTGTTGACTATTATATGATATATTTCATACATTTTCCACCTTTGTTGAAGGTGAATGGAAAGAAGAAATTATGCTGGGAGTGTGAATGAAAAACTGATTTTGAGCATGAGAACTATTAACTACACCAGGCACATGCCAGTACCACCTGGGAGAGGCGAAGGACTAATGTGGAATCCATATGGGGAAGAGCCAAATGTATTAAACAAAATATACATTACAGAATTGTCTACTGAGCATGTGAATTATTACACTTCATCTATTCTGAGAATTTTCTGCAAACAGTGCATCCCCTCATATCTTAAGAAAACCATATGTTCATTTGTCCCAAATATGTTTTCTAGATAATGAATGACAAACTACAAGTCAATGTGGTTAAGTCAATTTCATAAGTTATAAATACGCTGTGACAGTTCAAGTCCTCCTACTCAAGAAGCCAGCCAAATGAACCATTCTCTTGTAACTGAGGCACCAAGAAAGCAATCCACAGGAAGTAAAAACCAAGAATTTCATAACTTGCATTCCCTTCCATATATTTATCTCATTCAATAGGGTTTTCTTGATCATTTAAAGAGATTAAAATGATTGTTAGTTACATGAGTATTAACTAGAGTATTAAGGTGTCGTGCCTTATTGTGGGCTACATTATCTACTCCCATAATTAAGTCAGACCTACAAGAGTATTAGGGATAGCAGCAACCATGTGGCCCATCAGCTGTGTAGAGTCCCCTCTACAGTTAGACTATGTTACACTGGTGTGATGGATTCTGAGTTAACAGAGACATAATAGCTTTGATGGTCCGTTTGCAAAAGTATCCAAATGAATCAACTTTTAATGGGTGGTCAGGTTTGCATTTTTATGATGTCAGAATAACACTACATACCATGGTATTCTAGCCTTAAAAGAGCAATAAAAGCTCAAAGCAAAAAACCTAGCACCTTAAATGAGGGGCATTTAGAAATTACTGTGTTTCCACCACTGGAAATTTGTATGGTATAGTACAGTATAGTATATTATAATACATTAATGCAGAAGTCATGAAAAGGGTCTATAAAAAGTTATAATCATGAATTTTCTTCATGTCACATGCTGCTGAAGGTGGTATGATAGTCTAAACACAATAATTCATAGTTAATTTTGATGTGCATCCTTGTTCATCATTCTGGTAAGAAAAGCTCCATTATTTGTTTAAAGGTGGAATTATCTAGTTTAGTGTATATGAAAAAGGAGAAATTGATGCATGCATAATTGAAGACATCCGTTGTCCATCCGGATACTGATATGAAGGAGGGGGTTCTCTGTTTGAATCGGAGCTAGAACTTAGAGATGCTCTGTAAAAATGAAGCTCTTGATGATCACCTGATTGCCATTGCACATCTCCATATGAAAGAGAGTCTATGGTGAAACAACTCCTTTAAAGTGAGATTGTCTGCATTATGTAATAAAGAATTATGGTAGAGTGTAAACTGTTAAAACAGATCATACAGATACCCATGACAGGTAGTGGTAGACATGTTTTTGATAAGCTAGAGCAGAAGGAGCCATTAAGAAGTTCACATTTAAAGTGTATCCACAAACAGCTATTTAATCATAGAAATAGGTGCTAACTGAAAAAACTCATCTTAACTGAAAAAACTCATCTTAACTTAACCCAGCTTAACTCAATAAAACTCTTAAAAGATCTACATTCTGAAAGAGGGCCGGTTCCTTCCTTCCTTGGTCAACGCTGAACGAGTGGGTTTTATAAAAACTAGAGAGGGTAAGGATAATACTTTAAGAGTTCTGCATCTAATCCAGTTGGGCTGGTCAAAGTGATCTCCTTAGCATTGCTATCTACTGATGCTGAAAAAGCTTTCGACCGGGTTGATTGGGTTTATATGCTTTCCACTCATTTCATGCCATTTCAGCCCTTTCCACATGTCCATCAGCGGTAGCGAGAGTTAATGGTTCCTTATCCTCTAATGGGACACGGCAAGGTTGCCCTCTCTCTCCTTTCCTTTTCTTCCTTACCATGGAAATGCTTATTCAGTCTATCAAACAACACCCTGAAATCCAAGAGGTCCGGGTTGGGGGTTGAACATCACACAGCTGCTTATGCAGATGATTTGTTGATCATTACCCCCAACACGAAGTCCTCCTTTCCGGCCCTAGCCCAACTTTTTGAGCAATTTCTTCTACTGTCCAATTTTAAGATATATCCAAGCAAGTTGGTGGCATTGAAAATTTCGTCCCCAACTTCCTTAATTAACGCAGCTAAATGTTCCACATCCTTATCCTGGTCCTCCTTTTCTATCAAATATCTCAACCTTCACATCTCCTCAACTCCTGACACATGGTACACTATAAATTACATCCCTCTTGAATTATATTCATGGAAAATCCTATATATTTCCTGGATAGGCCGCTCAAATTTGCTTATAGTCCCCAAGATACTGTATTTGCTACAAACCCTACCTATTTATCTTCCCCGCTTCTTTTTTCTTATGCTCTACAAACAATTTCTGACATATGTTTGAGGGTCCTCCCATCACAGAATTGCTTATTTTACCTTGATCAAGCGAAAAGGGGATGGGGGGGATTGGATTGCCAGATATTATGTTATTATATGAAACTGTTCAAATGTCCAATATTCTCAACTGGCATAAACGCCCGCACCCTAAATTGTATGTACCCATTGAGGAGAAAGTGACAGAATTTTCCCTTACCCCAGCTCTGCTACTCATACAAACACAGGTTCCTCCCCCATCGGGCCTGGGCAACTGGATGAAGACGGCTCAGAAGCCCTCGGTTTGGCCACTTCACTCCCCACTTATGACTGTTGGGGATCTCTTAGGACTCAACGATCCCTTCTCCTCGCTTTGGCTCCCATTCCAACGAAACATAAGGCACCTTCTGGTTGGAGACATTCTACAGGAAGAGTCCTTTACCATATATTTCTGCCTGGGAGAAGGAATTATCTTTGACATTCTCAGACTCAGAGGTTATGCAGATTTATAAGTTCTGCACGGACCCCTCAAGTTGCATTATATTACAAGAAACCTCCTAAAAGTTAGTCAGCAGGTGGTATAAGACCCCTGTAGTACAAAATTGCATTGATCCTACTATACTTGCTACTTGTTGGAGATGTACCCATTTCATAGGATCCTACCTTCATATACAGTGGGAGTGCCCAGCACTCAAATCTATTGGACTGAGGTATACAAAGTCTTGTCCAAATTGTGTTCTAATGCTCCGCTATTGACCCTTAAGATTATTTTTCTGAATCTCCTACTGTCCTCTATGGTCAAATATAACAAGGACCTTTGGCTGCAGTTAGTATTGTTAGCTAAGGCCATGATCCCGCTGTATTGGACACAAGCTACAGCTCCCCCTATCTCTCATTGGCTGAAAAAGTAGCTCAGGTATGGAGGAGTTGTGTCATTTAGCTTGTTACAAAATTCCTAAATACAGACTTACCTGGTCTCCTTTGCTTCACTTTGCAAATGGCCCAGAGATTCTCCCACAATTGTCTACTTGAGAGTAAGACACATTTGGCTACACTCAGTTCTGATTCTGTTGTCCTCTTGTCTTGTTGGACTCTGTATCCTCACCCATGGCCTCGAACTCCATACATTCCAATTATTTTGCGAGATTTTTGCTATGGTTACAGTTTTCTCTCCATATATCTCTTTGTTTATATGTTACAATGCATATTTTTGTAGGGCCTTATGAACCTTATGCTTGTATGTCCTTTGTATACTGACCCTACATTTCTGACATTTTGCTATATACTTTCTTGTTCCACTGTCTTATGTGAAAAACTAATAAAAAAGAGACTTGACACAAAATTCTCAAAGAGCAGTCTCAACATTAGCTACTTTAAAGGGACATTTCCATCATTTCTCTACCACATATTAACTTCCTTTATGTGTGCTACTCAATGAGAGCACTCTGATAACTCTACAGATACATCTCAATAAATTAGAATATCATCGAAAAGTAAATTTATTTCAATAATTCAATTCAAAAAGTGAAAAACATATATTATATAGATTCATTACACAGAGTGATCTATTTCAACCATTTATTTCTTTTAATGCTGATGATTATGGCTTTTAGCTAATGAAAACCCAAAAATCAGTATTTCATATAGAGAGCTGTATCCAAGCATATTAATGGAAAGTTGAGTGGAAGGAAAACGTGAGATAGAAAAAAAGGTGAACAAGCAACAGGGCTAACTGCAGCTATGAAAGTATTGTAAAAAAAAGGACATTCAAGAATTTGGGGTAGATTCACAAGGAATGGGCTGCTGCTGGAGTCAGTGTGTTAAGAGCTATCACACACAGAGGTATCCAGGACATGGGCTACAACTGTTGCATTCCTTGTGTCAAGCCACTCATGATCCAGAGACAACATCAGAAGGTTCTGGATTCTTAAGGAGAAAATGGACTGGATTCTTGCTCTCTGGTCCAAAGTCCTGTTCTCAGATAAAACTAAATTTGCATTTCATTTGGAAATCAAGGTCCCAGAGTCTGGAGGAAGAGTGAAGAGGCACACAATCCAAGTTGGTCCAGTGTGAAGTTTCCACAGTCAGTGATGGTTTGGGGAGCCATGTCATCTGCTGGTGTTGGGCCACTGTTTTATATAAATTAGATTTAGAGCACTTCATGCTTCCTTATGCTGACAAGATTTAAGGAGATGCTGATTTCATTTTCTAGCAGGACTTGGAACCTGTCCACAAAAGTACCAATACTTGCTTTAGTAACCACAGTATAACTGTGCTTGATTGGCCAGCAAACTCACCTGACCTAAATCCCATAGAGAATCTATGGGGTATTGTCAAGAGGAAGATGAGAGACACCAGACCCAACAATGTAGACAAGCTGATGGCTGCTATCATAGCAACCTTGGGCTTCTATAACACCTCGAAATAGGTGTTAGCCACAGACTGATTGCCTCCATGACATGCCACAATGATGCAGTAATTCATACAAAAGGAGCCCTGACCAAGCATTGAGTGCATATACTATACATAGTACATACTTTTCAGTAGGTCAACATTTTTGTATTAAAAATCCTTTTTAATTGGTCTTTATAATATGCAAATTTTTAGAGATACTAACTTTTGGGTTGTCATTAGCTGTAAGCCATAATTATCAACATTAAAAGAAATAAACTCTTGAAATAGATCACTCTGTGTGTAATGAATCTATATATGTTTCGCTTTTTGAGTTCAATTACGAAAATAAATTAACTTTTCAATGATATTCTAATTTATTGAGAGGCACCTGTACTTTTCCAATGATGAAGTGACTTCACTTCTCTGTAATTACCATTTTCTAAAGGATGTGTCCCTTTAAAAGAGTTATCTGGGATTTTGATATTGATGACCTATCCTCAGGATAGGTTATCATTATAAGATCTGTGGGGGCCTCAGTCCTGGCATCCTCGTCGATCAGCTGTTCGAAGAGGCCACAGTGCCTCATGAGCACTTAGGCCTCTTCCCAGACCAGTGACATCGCTGTTCATCAGTCACATGGCCTAGGCTACCAATTACCAACTATGAGGTGCCTCAAAATATATACAGATTAAAGGTAGGATGGACTATGTGAAAAGATCAATCATCCAAGTATATACCTTACATAATTAGAATAATTAGAATTATATGGTATACAAGTAATAATATGGATAATAATCCCCAAGGAATATGCCCTGCCCCTTAACCAAAATTGATAAATGGTAAAAATAATCAGCATAATAGTGATCAAGGTCCAGGAGGGACCAAATTATTGGCCGGCCAAATCACTCTGAGATGCTGGATGGATAACTAAAAGAAGCACACCTTTTTGTGTATTGTTTTGACTGCTGTGGGTATTTACATTTAACATTGTACAGAAGTTATCCTACCATAGAGAAGTAATTTGGAAGATATTAGAGTGCCAATCAAATACATTGCAACCCTTCAAGTGAAAGGGCCTGAACTGCAATACCAAGCACAGCTGTTACCTAATGGACGGCACTGTGCAGCACCGCTCACTGGACCTCCGGTGGCTTCAGCGGCCTCTTCAAACAGCTGATCTGATATTAATGACCTATCCCAAGAAGAGGCTTTAAATATCAAAATCCTGGATAACCCCTTTAAGCCTCATCATCCAAGTTTGTATTTTTTTCATTCCTATTTATTTCACTGCTATGTATTCTACTATTCATGAACCTGTGTTTCCTTGTGAATAAAAAATATTAAAACAAAAAAATAGACTCATAGGCTTGTTTTGTATTGCTATATATTAACATTTATAATCACTTTCTTTAGGTGGTCCCATGCATGTCAGTCTGACATTTAACATTATACAGTACTTGTATACACAACTGTAAAGAAACAGCATTGCTGGCTATCTGGATAAATAGCTGGCAGGATAGCAAATTACTTGACTGAGTTTACATCATTAAGTTGAAGTCTGGAATGTTGTACTTTCAAGAAAAATATTCTGTTAGTAAGTTTTATGTATATGCAGGTTTTAAGATGTACTGAAAATATAGTAACATTGAAGTTATGGTATATGCTCTATTTTTTGGCTTAATTGACAATATCTGTAATTTATGCAGCTTCCAGACAGATAAACAGTTTTTCCGGCAACCGCATAGGGTCAAATATCAACAAGTTAATACAACTTAAGAAAACAGCTTCTGTCTCTGTTTAGCTTTCTCAAGCAAAAATGATTGCACATGTATTTGACTTCCAAATTGTCAGACAGCAGAGTAAATTCATGGCAAGTATACAGCGGCAGACTGTATCAATTCATTTCCAACTAACATTTATACTGGGTTCCACTAAAAAGTCTCAGTAGTTATCTGAGCTGAAGAAGGGTATATAGTGCCACCACCATCTTAGTAGTTGTGCTACACAGGAAATCCAGTGCTACAGCCAAGCAATTCTCAGAGCATTCCTCGCTGATCAGTGACTTGTCTTGAATAGCCAGTCTTGTGAACAAACAGATGTGATGCACTAAATATGGACTTCAATGATATACTATATGGACCAATGCATTGGGACACACCTTTTAATCACTGATTCGGGTGTTTCATTTAGCCCCATTACCACAGGTGTATAAAATCCAGCACCTAGCCATGAAGCCTTTACAACAATTTGTAAAAGAATAGGTTGTTCTAAAGAGCTCATTAAATTCCAGTGTAGTACTGTAATAAGATGTCACTGTTGCAAAAGTCAGTTCATGAAATTTATTTTCTTCTAGATATTCCACCATTAGCGAGTATTAACCATTATGAGTGGTACTTTTTCAAAGCAGGAGAATTTAGGAGCAACAACTCAGCGATAAAGTGGCAGACTATGCAAAGTTACAAAGAGGGGTGGCTGTGTGCTGATGCGGATAGTGCACAAAGTTGCCAATACAGCAGCATTCGCTCTACTCTGGTGCACACGCATGTCCAGGCGATTAGAGACCACGCATTAATGACTGCGTTCACGCATAATAGGCGCTTGCCTAGCCTTCGTTGGACAATATCCCTACTATCACGTAAACTATCTGTTTAGTGTAACAGCGAAGCTCGACGTCGGCGTCAATTGCGTATCATATATCGTCAAGCATTGCAAGTCTGATCCCATGGTCTACAGATCTATTGTCTGATTCGCAGTGTCTGACAATCATACACTACAGCTCCTGTCATCACATCAGCCTATACGGTACGATAATCCTCAAGTTGGACTGTCATTCTGCGTGAACAGATATTCGTCTGTAAAGCTGAATCGTAACTGACTCCAGCCGAACCTACTGAGCATATTGGACTAGCACACTTTGTTCCTGTGAGTAATTGACATCATCAACTATTGTACACACATCTTCGTAAGATAGATCCATTCTGTCACTAGCACCTAAATACATGGAGTCTTGCTGCGGCGGCCGATAGAGAAATGCTGCGCGTCATATGATACCATGACCATCTACTCTTGACATATGTATTGAACGCGATGTCACGTATTGATAGTTCCTGCTCGTAGATAATAAGCTTTCGGATTCTTTCGGGCTGGAATACGTGGGGAATTACTCGGGTTGCTATGGGGAGTCTGGTGTATGGTTTGTGATTCTGCTTTTCAGAGAACATTTTAGCTCCTGGCTAGTTTGCCACTTAATATAGAGATACTCCTTACGTTAGGTGACAGCGCCGTGAGCAATAACAAAACCATCGTGGCACACTCTACGTCTCAGCGCTTTCACGTACGAATCTTATACTCCTATCTGTAAGTGCCTGGCTCCATCTTCATCTCATCTGATAGTCTCGCTATATCATTCAGTTAGTAAAGATAATACTAAAACTAGAAGCACTATCATAAGAGCTAAGGACGTACTCTGAGGAGACAGAGTAACGTGCTCAGTAAAGTCTCGGGCCCGAAACGCGTAATATCGCTAGATCCACCAGCATGGTAGTATATGTACTAACTTCCATTTTTTCTTCACCTTGTAATGACTGGAAGATGTGTCTGACTGCGTATTTTTCTGTTTTCGTACTTATGAGTCTCTGTAGCCCGTTGGCTTTCAGTGTCTAGGTTGGCAGGGCTCGACCTCGGCATCTTATCTCTCAGATCTTCGAGCTCGCCTCGCAAGAGACTTGTTCATTTCGGCTTTCATATTCTGAATCGCAGTCTACGGTAGTCTCTACTCTCTTAGTCTATCGTATCGACTTGGTTGCCGAACAGTATATATCTAAACGTTATATCAGGTCGCCTCTTCCTTATACTAGTGATGTCGCGGATATCATCTCTTGATATGCTAGGCATCTTAATAATAGGGAACGAAGTAGACATATTCGCTATGGAGTTCACTAGTCTTGCTAAGTATTTTGCCGCTGTCTCATATTCCGCAGATTCGTTCGATCCGCACGTCATTCAGGACAATTGTATACACACGAAAGGTCGAGATCGTAGAACACATAGCGATAAGAGGGAGTTTGTCGTCTACCTTCGTATGCATACTATAAAGCATGATCGAAAGCTTGGCAAACTGATACTAAGAGCATGCAATCGGTACAGAGGTTCTATATCCGAGATAGATGTACTGATATGCTCTTAATTCTCTATTACCATTTCTTGTACCTCATTCGCATCAGCTTCAACTGAGAAAAGCGATCTTGGCTTACCAACGTTATGCCTGGAAATAGTATGTATAGAACTAAACTTCGATCTAGTGAGAGCACGACGCCTTCCTGTGTCTCTTCCGAACTCCGTGTCAAATCTCTCGATCATGCGAGCGTAGCCTCTATATGAATTCACAGTCGACACTTCATAGCTACTTTGTGTTTCCAACGGTATCGGCCCAATGAGTGCAAGCCATGCTACTATTATGTCACTTACATCTGTGTATCAGTGTTAGCGGCGAATACGGCTTGAGAGGGAGCGTGAATCCGCACTTAGTGTCACGTTAGCCATATGCTGATCCTGAAATCACATATGGGGAGGTCTCGGTCTCTCTGCGGATATCTTAATCTACTCTATTATCGAAGGTTGTCTGCATCTCATCTTGCTAGCAATGATGTGTAATTTCATTGTCATCTTTTCCGCTCCGCATGAATAAGAACAAAGAGTTCTTTACATGTACGCCTCCCAGTGAACCTCAATATTTAGAGTACTCTAGATAATAACTGATGTCTCACTACCTTAGCTAATTAGATGTTGCTCCTGCAAAGGAAGTAGAAGCTGATATTTCGCACACTCGGAATGCACGTTTGCTCCTACCGTCGTGTGAATGATAAAGCAGCTGCTCACTTTGCACATAATTGACCAAAACAACTCCGTGCTCATCTCGTGGTGCGTGATTAACTGCACTCTCAGATCTACTGACCTGAATGATGCTAGCTAATGATTGATACACGAACCCTGTCACGTATCTATTTTGACCTTGGAACAATCATAATTTTCTTTTCATTTTTACAATGCCTCATAGGAATATTTCAGTCAGGGCCCGTCAATCTCACACCAAGCTTTGCGCTCATGTGCATTCCGCTCCGATCTCACGTGCATAGTTAGGTTAGCGCAAAATGCTCTCACGGAGCGTTCATACCTACAGATGATTTTGGACGCTACACAAGAATTAGCTACTCTTTATAGCTTATGCACAAACACGCTGTGCTTGTCGTCCGTGCCCATGTGCCTGCCGGTTTGCCCACATAATTTGGTCGGGATCCGGCCACTAATACGGCTTGATCCGAACCTTAAGGGCCTCAGTCCTGTGGTATGCAATACCCAACATTCAATGGACGCAGTGGTACCCAATGTTGATCACATCACAGTGTGGGTCCCGATCCGTGGAAGTAGCTGCGGTAGCGTGTAGTGCAAAGATCGTGATTTACGCTCCGACCGGACTAAGCACAACCGTGTGCAGTGCTCGATGGTTGTTCTGGGCTGGGCCGTGTAACTCGTCGAGCACGCGGCTCAACACATAGAAGTTAGCGCACGAGCTGACCTATCTTATATTAGCGGTGCGGACCCGGCGGAGATGCGGAATCGCGAGATCCCACATTGAGTGAAATGAGGTCGGTGATGTATGCCGCATGCGGTGGCCTCATCGTCACGTCAGGTGCCTCCGTTGCATTGCTGCTGGACCGCATGCTTGTGAGCCCGCGCTCAGGTCAGCCACGGGCTTTCGAGTTTCAAATGTTCGCGTGAGCTCACCGATAAACTGCTGATCGACAGCAGAGGTTAGTACGACATACTCACCTAAGAAGTTATGTTACACTGTTGTACGCGGCATCTGACGTTATCTCCGTTGTAAGAGCTCATCACGTACTGTCACTCATCTGCGCAGAGAAAAGCATATCAGGCGCAGATAGCCCTAAATGCAATCTGTGGTACTCGTCTGCCGATCACTGTCATAGGTGTGTAAGATCCTGAGAACCGCGACCTCTCGTTTTTTGCCTCACCATTTAATGACATGAGATACGTAGCTGCACACGCATGAGCATTAATATGTGACTCGTGAAAAGTGGCCTAAACCCACAGTGGCTCCTCATTTACATTATTTCTATAGAAAAACACTGAATGGCACATTTTATGTGACTTCATGCTTCTGATTCTTCTAATCTACAGTATAGCATAGAAGTATATTTTCAGAAAATAAAAAATTTTGTGTAATCCCATTCATTCGAAGGGAGACATGTATGACTGGTTAATGTTTTTTGTAACAAGAAGCAAATGCACCCATAAGAACACAGCGACTTCCCTGTTATATCCCTGGACAAGGTAATCACTCCAGTGACGCCTTAGGGAAAAACATAAGTAGGACTTGTAGCACTCGGATCGATATCGCGGTCCTAACCCCAATGAAAGCAATAGTACATCGGTGCACTAGATGCTCATCAGTACGTGCAGACTGCAGGTAATCGTACCTACTATCCGTCTGGCTTGCAAAAAAAAGAGCAGTGAGCTGCGACGGTCTCAGATTCTGCGACAATGCATCTTTAAACTTTGGCCGTCGAGAGTCCCTGGCATAGTGGAATATAACTAATGCGAGACTGGGTCCCATTACATTATAGAGTCGAGGTAATCATGCTAGTAACACTGAGCTCTAGAATTACCGAGCGACTCCTCTCGACAATCGTAATGATTGCCTCATATCACGTATG
This sequence comes from Rhinella marina, assembly GCA_900303285.1. Classification (NCBI taxonomy): domain Eukaryota; kingdom Metazoa; phylum Chordata; class Amphibia; order Anura; family Bufonidae; genus Rhinella; species Rhinella marina. Next base: position 78,862 of record ONZH01005616.1, read on the forward strand.
CTGATGGCTAGTCACTCTCGATGGTTACGCTCGATGTGAACTCCGGTCATCTGCGCTTCACCGTAGATCGCGATTTACGTTATACTGTCTGTCCAACTCTGGCTGTTACGCTGGTGTAGCGAGCGATTATAGATTAACTGGCAGTGCCAACTATATATAGGCGTATCAAGTGACTAACAGGGCATGTTTAGTACCATACTATGCTCGCTCACTGAGGCTACCAAACGTTAGTTAGCGAAGCTGCATATAATACCCAGTATCCTACTCAGCTACATCAGACAATCATATGACCTGAATTACACAGATGATGACTTGCAGCTAGAAATAATCGACTGCCGCACGCACTTATACACATAAATATCGGACAGTCGATACTGACTATCGCTTGTGGCGATACGCGTGACACAGGTTCATCGAAGAATCAAGGGTGTCACATACTCCTTGATAGTGTAGTTTCATTGGGCGGGAAAAACATCAGAACAATCATAGATAAATATTCAATTCTGCTCACTTGAAAGCATTGTTGATGTCAGTACGAAGACTTGGATACATACCAAGACTTGCCAGGCAGCGAGTTTGTGGCTGGATACAATATTCAGCATAGTAATGACTTCCTGTAACTCTGAGATACCATATGTCGCTGTGATCATCAAACTCACGTTTTTCATCTGTATCTACACAACTACGAGGATAACTCTATTATCTGACCACAAGACGCTGCATAATACCAATGGGACAGACATAGGTGTGCGAGCATCGTGCATCCAGGTAGCCGACAGCGCTCTATCTCATACGTTATATCTTTACGTGATTTATGTAGTGGCGTATGTCTATGTTTCATGTTCTTATGTATTATAGTTAGACTCGTCGACCCGGCAGCGGCTGCATACGCGCTAGCTTCGTAATGTCTGATTTGAGTGCAATTCAGGATTGAATCTCACTCCAGATGTACTCAATGTGCTCGACAGCCTGTCTTCAGGTGAGTGATATCGATCTAATCGGTCCTCGCGGGCTGATCTGTCCAGACCGAGACTGTGTGCCACTACTCCGTCGAGTCTGTGATGCGACTCGTCGCTCTCAGCTGGCATCGAGCTTCGGGCACGACATAAAGTCTACGTCTCGATCAGTTCATCTCTCGAGTGATAATCGTAAGGAAATCGTTTGATCCTTTCTGTTTGTTCTTAGCTATGGTCATGCTTAGTAGGCCTTTGTCGTGGGGCCGCTCTACTGCATGGAGATTCTGTGCGGACAGTGCAGACTAAAAGGCAAACGCGAGGTTGCGGATCGACCATCACTAGTCCTACGGCCATCTTAGATCGGTGAGTACTTAGATTACTCTAAATCAGATTGATATCATCTACATGAACGGATATAAGCGCTCAGTTAAGTAGATGTCCAGTGTGAGAACATAGTCAGCAGCGATCTAGTCTGAATCATTGGATGCATACGTTCTCTGTTTCTACTTTCTAAATTCACCACCTTACTATGATTCGTGATCTTGATGGGGTTTCCATAGTTTCTTACTGTTTTTGTTAAATCCTTCTGATAGTGTCTCTTTCTTAACTCCTTAAGTCCAGATATGTCGTTCTCAAGTACAGTTCTTCAAGTGTAATTCGCGCTCGATCTTGGGAGGAGCATATAGAGCTCTAATCAGTTCATCAGATTATCTCACTGAGAGCCTGCTCGTACCTTCGTCTCCGATGTATGTACAACGACCTCTCGTCAGCGAGTAGATATCAATTGTACTGAGGTAAGGATTCTCCCCGATAAAACGCTCTATCTGTATGTATGTCGCGGAACGTGCTTAACGCCGTTCTGTGCTGGTCTCCTGTCGTCGTAATTCTGCTGTAATCAATCGACTGTCTTCGAGTTACTCGACAGCAGCGTCCAGTGCTGCGACAGAGAGACGTGGTGGTGTTGCCTGCTTAAACCTGGAAAGGCCACATGTTGTAGATGAGTGAACTATATAGGAGCGCTTGAGTAAGTGCCGTATGTGGCTTTAGTCGGGGAGGTAGATCAACTTCTCAGGAAGTATGTCTCTCGCTATACTTATGCTTCTTGTCTTAACGACGATCGATACTGCTGATTAAGATTCCATCTAGAGCTTCAACAAGCATCGCCTAAGCAAGTATACTGGTGTGGAGGTATAAGAAGATACGACTCGACAAGATCTACCATTAGAGTGTTGAGTCAGTCTGTTAGTGATGCTAAGGATGTAATCTCGAATATTAGGATCATGGGAGAGGCCGAAAAAATCTATGTACCTGCAATGTCAGAGGAAAAATCATAAACCCTACGGTTTATCTTTGCCTGTATCCGGCACTGCTGAGCATGGTCATCACAATTGGTCATCTGCTGTTAGGCATGACACTCAATTCTTGTGATTTTCTACAAATAGCAAAATTCTCATTCTATGGAAATTACCTATCTTTATCCCTGGAGGCACAGTGTTAAAATTTGTCGCACTATTTGCTGATTGTCTCTAAAGGAGAAGCAAATGTCTATGTGATGGATTCAGTTGTAAAGCAATTTAGTAAATATGAAGACCTATTAGTGTCAATTTAAAATGTTCATGTATATAATAGCTACTGTACTTACCTGGGAACCTAGAATGTACAATTCCGGCCATTTAAATTTGGAATATGCACGGATTTGGCATGTCTTTGGGCCTGGTGGTGATATCGATAAATAAGTTGCGGATACCTACATCACGTCATGAAGCGAAAGATAGTACTGTTCTCTAATGTAAGTTTTGCTTTCGCTCATTTACTGAGCGGATACACAATATGAGTCGTATACTATAGCATCGAAGTACCTACGTGTTTTTGTAAAAATAAAAAGTTTCTGCATTTCACTCTGTGCTGCTCCCTTCAGTCTCTTGAAGTCGTTGTCAATCAGTACTACGCTCGAATAATATCATATGACTTGTCGTTCCGTTTCACTCGCACGGTTTCGATCATTCCATCATGATGTGAATCTTCCAATATACAATATATGCTAGACTCTAACTTGAGATAGTCAATCACTACAATGAAAGTTGATGAGACTAGTTTTTCATATAGGATTCATCACTGTACTTACATGCAAGTTTCAGATAAATCACTTTGAGACGAGAGAGGAATCCTATCTAATGATACTTTTGACTTATTAGATGTCTGTCTCTCAGGTCGCCTTTGTTCGGAGATGGTCTGCTGGTGCGTAATTTCCATTCAACTAAACTCACGACCGTCTGCTGTCTACACTTTTGTTTGTTGAGTGATATGTCCAGTATGGCATTGCTACCCTTTTTCCAACACTCAGCACTTAATAGCATGAAGTTTTGGTGGAAAAATGGACGATAACAGTGCGGATCCAAAGGGCATTCAGCTCGCATATCGGTGTGCAGGTGGCACCGGCAACTTTTCAGTATGTTTACGGTACGCAGTTCGTTCTACCACTGGCCAGAGCACGTGTAGGGGACCTCAATGTCCCTTCATTGTGCGCACATATAGATAGAACACAGCTTAGTTCGGAGTACTGGATCGGCAAGGTCGGATCTCCTCAGTCTGTGAACTCCTCTCTGCCACCAGGGTGCCCATGCGAGGCCTTGTTTCTAGCGCTCGCTGCTGCACTTCTGCTGTTGCTTCTCTTGTGCTCTGATGGCGTTGCCGGGTTATTGTGACCGAAAAGGAAGTGGATCGATTGATACTAACCAGAACTATAATCCGTTCAATGGGTGTGGAGCTGTGCTGTGCCTTGTGTGCACTGAGTATCAGTCATCAAACAGTTCATCGTATGCTAAATAATATATGCAGTGCACATCCTAGACAGCTGCTACTATAGCATTTTGGTTCCTTTACTACACATGGGGATCTTGTTCTTTCTTCTTTTGCTTCGTTTTTTGCTTTATCTGTTGATGTTTTTTTTATTTAAAGAAGATTAAGGAAGTTCTGCATAAAATAAAAAGTAAAGAATGATCATTATTTTAAATTCTATTATGCTCTTTAGTTCATCCTTTAAGTATATATGTACTGGCGAATTTAGTGTAGTATATGAATTACTTAAGTTAATAAATTAATTCAACATGGACTCTTCTTCGGTTCAAGTTTAACTCCATTTCTCCTCGTCTGCATTCGTCTTGTAGGTCAGAGATCTATCGATGAGCTGCACATGTCTGATGGTGACATACGGTTCGCTCATACACGGTCTACTCCTCACCATGCTCCAATCTATCAGCTGAATAAGTGAGGACATGATTTCTTCTCTGGTGTTGTTCATACTCTAATCAGGACATCAATCTCTGATATTAGTCTGATACGCGATTCAGTTGCTTTATCAGTTGTGAGTCGTATTCTGATCTCAGATCGTAGCCTACGGTATTGTTACATGCTTTATTTCGCTGGCTTGTCCGTGTGTTAGCAGTGCGGTGTGTTGCTGTCCTCGGATTGTAATGGGGGTTAGTTTGTATGATCGAGCTATCTACACAGGGCCCCTAACTGACAGACTATCAGGCACGATTTGGTTCCAGGTTACCTATTCTCTTTTGCGCTACTGACACCCAACTATACACATTCGATTCTGTAACATTACCCCTGCTGTACTACAGAACTCAACACTGTGACTGTACGCTGTCTGAATCTTTTCAAAAAACTGAACTACTGGTTGTTTTCTCTATCTACTGAACCTATACAAACCTTATATCTTTTCTTAGTGTGTGCACTAACAGCACACCTAGGCAGCATGGCCTGCTGTCTCGGTGTTACGTTTGACACTGATCTTTTATTCACCCTCTAATTCCCAGTCTCTCGCCCGCTCATGTCGCCTGCACCTCAACAAAAAACATGCTCTAGAATCTGCTCCTTTCTTACTATGGAAACACAAAAACTCTTGTCACCTGATCCATTCCCATCTTTATTACTGTATACTATTACTAAGTGGTCCCCCCCCCCCCGTCACCAGGACTCTCCTACATCAAATCCATCTGAATGCAGCAGCCAGGCTCATCTATCTGTCTAACGTTATGCTCCATTCACACGTCCTGTTTTTTCTTCCTGATTCAATACCTTGATCTGTGAAGTACCAGATTCATATGTTACTCAATGTGCTCCTGAAAATATCAGGATCAAATAGCGATATACGTACACAGTGAGGTTTAAGTGAATGGAGCCATTACTCCAATGCCTCGCCCTGTGCCGTCACTGGTGTCTCCATGCAGTACCAGGATTCAAATTGATAATTTGCTCCATGTTCGTAAGCCGCTGGGAAGGAACGCTTGTACTTGTGCAGACGACAACAAAAACAAGTAACGGACTGACTGCAACGATAAGGGACACAATTGAAACATTAGATGTGTCCTATGGTTCATCCTTCCTAGCATATTAAAAAAAATTTGAAAAAATGATGAAAAACAGAGGTATTTATCATCGGGAATATACTGTCTATGGATGAGATGACGCTACCTCAATGGGTATATAAACTGACAGTCGGATATAGAATAATACTTCTACTCATTATTTACATTAAGCGAAAGTACTATCATAATCCTGACCCTTACTCATCATACGGTCGTGTGATATAAAAAAAAACATACAATAAAATATATTACATAATAACCTCGAGTGTGAAAAAACAGAACAGGGAAATAGGGTGGCGTATGAATCTGGCTACCTCAATTATAGTCCTTCTTGAACTGGTAAACTAAAGCTGTGTCATTACTAAATGTTTCTATTTAAATAAATCAAGCCTGGGCGAGATCACATTGATATAACTCTATGGACTAAATATATGCGACTATTTAGCAGCTATACACTGAGCACTCATTAGCTATGCCTCGCCATACAGTTTATCTTGACTGGAGTAATGAGATCATGAGTATGCGATTGATATACTGAGAATCATGCTATGTGTCGACTGTGTCAGTCATTTTTAGTAGAAGTGTGTCATTATCTAAAACGTCGAAAAGTTAGACATCGGAAGATACTCTTTCCATTAGATCGCCGTTTACCATATATGTACGTCTTAATTTCGTTGCTACATGAAGACCTCTGTGTTATCTATCTTAGTTCGATGCCAAGAAGAATCCTCGACGTGTACGTGTCTGCATCTGCACGGCCTTTTAGACTACTCTCGTTAGAACTACGTGTTCCGTGCTTTGCTAGTATCGAGGACATATCTTGGCGTCTCGATAAGGATCGTTATCGCAGCGGCGAGGCAATCGTTAGAGATGTGACAGCGGTTCGCCGTTGTTCTTCTCTCTTTTGGTAGTCATCTATGTCTGGTTGATTCTCTCTTTGTGCGTCTCATCGCATTCTGGGTAGCTATAATGACAGGCCTTTATCGATATACGGAGCGACGAAGTGGACGAGCGACTGTCCTTTCTCTTAGGGTGTTTGTGTGACAAAAATAATCTTATAATTGTAACCGGAACGAATGGTGTACATCATAATCAAAAGAGAGATCATTACTAGAAAGGGCAGTGCGTTAACATATCCTGTGACGCACGTGTCTCCAGTATCGTATTCAGGTATCTCTGATGGGGAAGAGGTGCGTTTCGATGGAGCTTGGGTCATAATCGTGCTCTCGTGGATGGTACTGTTGCTGGTGATACGAGTACGTTCGAATGATCATTCACCTGTACTGTCTCTACATTTGTGTACTAACCGTGTAATATCTATCACGAAATCTATGTCGCGATTCGTCACATAAGATATATCCCTATACTTCCGCTTTGGCGATTCGCACTATCCGGATTCTATATAATCTACATAAACGTAGACGGTCTGAGCGCCCTACTAAATGAGAGGTGAGATCAGTGGAGAAGTGAGGTGGCTAGCTGAACAATGTCAAATAACTCTGTGGCTAGTCCATGCAATCGCGTTACGAGATCGTACTTAGCTTATCTTTCAATATCTGAATTTCGCATGTTTTCGGCAGCTGCGGTATGCGTGGAAGCGGGTCCGACAGTAATGCTTATGTGTCTTTCGATAGATTTTATTGTCTGTGTATTCGGTTGTGGACCTTGTCGGTGATCAGTATGTATGATGAGTGTCCGGGATTATGGATGTCCCATTCAATTATTGGAGGTATAGTTGTCGGCTCAGGAAAATAGCGGAGCTGTTTGATGCTGACTTGTTGGGGCTGATTGTTATTAGTTTTTCGCCGTGGGTCACTACCACTGATGTGGTAAATGATGATAAAGCGACTGTGGCCACGCAATGGTTGACTTGGATCGTTGCTCTAGCACAGACATGCTCGAACATGACTATACGACAGTGGTTTTTATGCATAAACAGAGCATATGGACATCATAGGGGCAGTCCCATGAGGCAGACGCAAAGGATTTATACATTATATGCATTGCAATGGCTTATGTGTAATACTACATTTCCCTTGTATCAGATGTATATGGCTTCCCATGGGGTGGAAAAGAAGGACTCATAGCGATCAGTTGATTATTATGTCGGGTCTCAAGAGGTTGTGTTCATGAGACAACTCTTTGAATGTGCTACAAGTGACTTCTCAACACTTGAAAAGTTGTCTGGCTTTGACAATCCCTTGTAAACTCCCCTATTAGGGCGTTCAAAGTTACAGAATAATGTACCCTGTTCAGGGTGCCCCTTTGTTTTCATATAATACAGCCCATATATAGGGCAGACTCCATTTGGAATACTTAGTATGACATTTTTGCATCAACAGCCCAATGTTTTAAAATATATACAATGTGGGGCGTGGCCTGACAGCGGAGCCGCATGCACGCAGTTGTGTGAGCTCTGCTGAGGATCATAACAGAGCGGGCGATATATGCAACTTAATCCTGATCATCATGGGCAAAAACAACAGAGATAAACCCAGAGAGGCCCCGGGTCCCACTAAGCAGGTTCCGGGCCAAGGAGTCCTGGACAGATTCGTTAAAAAAGCTTATGCACAGCAGCCGGGGAGACCCGACAAGATGGCAACCCACCAAGAAGCGCGCGCTAGGCCCGAAGCCTCAGACTCCGAAGAAGCTGAAGGGAGTGATGCTGAAGTTGCTGCCTCCGGAGACAGCCTCCCGGTCTCCAGGACCTTCATGCGGCAACTACTTGCAGATGCACTAGATCCCCTTATGCAGGAGATCAAGGATCTAAAACACGACATGAGACAACTGAGGGAACGAGTGGAAACGCTGGAAACCTCACAAGCCGCCATAGTGGACTTTGGCACGTCGGTCACCCATAAGTTTGATGATACGCAGGCGCATCTGAATTACCTGTAATCGCAATTGGAGGACCAGGACAATCGTGGACGCCGAAGCAACTTACGCTTAAAAGGCTTCCCAGAATCTGTGCCAGCTGAGGCCCTCATGACCACTCTTGCGGCCTTCTTTGCAGATCTCCTCGGGCATGGAAACTCAGCGGACATTGCTTTTGATAGGGCCCACAGAGCCCTTCGGCCAGCCCAAAGATATAATATGTAAACTGACATCCTTCCAAACTAAAGGATTGTGAAAGCTGCGAGAACCTCACAACGCCTGCAGTATGAAGGCTCCTCCATATCGATTTTCCAGGATCTCTCTCCCCTTACTTTGAAGAAAAGGAGAACCCTTCATCCTCTCCTTGAAGTCCTGAGAGAACGCAGAATTACTTACCGGTGGCTGTTTCCATTTGGTCTTCTGATTAATACCCCGGATAATAAGACCATCATTTGCTCCTATTCGGATTTAAAGCGCACATATGATATGTTGGGTATGGAGGATTTACAGATACCGGATTGGAACTCCGTGCAGGAACTCACACTCCTACCATCTCTCCCGTTGGTTGTTCCGTGGACTCCAGCTGGATCCGTGAAGGCGCAGAGACAGAAAAGGAGATCAGGCAAACTAACGCCTAGGAGGATCCACATCTACACTGATTGAACGCCTATGGGACTTCATTTGTCTTCTATATGCGTGATCTGCAAGTGGTGAGATTGCTGCGGAACTCTTCCGCATGCTTGGCCACATAGTTAATTGATTCTTCCTTAACTGTCTTTCTTTTAATTTCCTTCTTCTGCACTATCTTTTATTTTTTACATATTTCTTACTTGCCATCAGTAGATTTTTCTACCTTGATTTGCTATGTGGCGACGCGGACTGACTTTAGGTGTTGTTTGCTCTGCCTCCATTACCTACATATATGCCGGACGCAGTTCCATATGAGTGCTACACCGACTTTTGAGCAGAATTTACTAGACTCTCATTACTCTGTCTTTCTTTTTTATGCCTCACATCTCCTGCACTATCTTTTATTTTCTTTCACCCACTTTAACATCATCCTGCACAGGGCCTTGGCCCTTAGATGAACACTTCCCATGTTCTGTGAGCCGCCCGCTCCTCCTATTGATCCCACTTCTGTAAAGCCTACGTTCACCATGTGTTCCTATTCAGTGCTCCGTTCCGGAGCCGATACATTAGTTTATTGTTTCATGTATTATGTTCATATACCTAATGTTTTTGCTTACTGTCAACACCCGGCAGTATCTGTACACACCTTTAGCACCGTGCGTTTACAGGGTCTTTATATGGTTAGCATATTGTTTACCCTTGTTCCCCTCCCCTGTGTTCCTACCTATCGTCCCTCTAGGGCAGTGACTCTCAACTCCAGTCCTCGGGACCCACCTGCCAGTCAGGATTTAGGAATATCCCACAGAATGAATACCTGTGGTAAGTCCTGATGGATGGACGCTAATTATATCAGCTGGTCTAAACTAAGGAAATCCTGAAAACCTGACTGGCAGGTGGGTCCCGAGGACTGGAGTTGAGAACCACTGCTCTAGGGCAAAATATTTTAGAGCAGTGGTCTCTTTGAAGGACCTGTTAAACATGACGATCATATTGAGTGCAGATACTATATCACATTACAAAAATGATCATGGTTAATGTCTGTTCATATAATGTCAGGGGGTTGAACGTGCCCGCCAAGAGGAGTCAGATTTGCAATATGATGAAAAAACTTAAAGTTGATGTCTTGTTATTACAGGAAACCCATTTTAAGCGACAGCATATTCCCCATCTGAAACACCTGCTTTTCAACCAGTGGTACCATAGTACCTCCCCTGACTCTGCTTCCAAGGGAGTCAGTGTTGCAATACATCGACATTTCCCCCTGGTGGTTCGTTCAACCCTTATTGATGATCTTGGAAGGTATGTTTTTGTGAAGGGTGTGCTGGGTACTCAAGTGATTACTATAGGTAATATATATGCCCCTAACACATCCCAGACTCCCTGGATCAGGCGTACCCTAGAGGAGTTTCAAAAATTTGCTGAAGGTATTACGTTATTAGGAGGGGATTTGAATGTGGCATTACACCCAGAGTATGATACATCAACAGGCACATCATCCCTTTCCAGAGTTTCACTGAGATATATACGAAACAACTTGGCGAAACTGGGGTTGGTTGATAGCTGGAGGGCCTTACATCCCACCTCCAAGGACTACTCTTATTACTCACCTGCTCACTCTTCATATCAGAGGCTTGACTATATTTTTGTCTCTACTACTTTATTGCCCCAATGCGTCAAAGCCTCTATTGGTTCTATTACACTATCAGATCACGCCCCTATATGCCTACAGTTTAGGTCCCACAGTCTCCCGAAGAGAGAAATGCTGTGGCGATTAAATGAGACAGTCCTGCATAACCCCACTTATGTGTCCTCTATTGAAAATAAGCTGAAAGACTACTTTATTCTCAATGCCACAGGAGAAGTCTCATCTAGTACAGCATGGGAGGCGCACAAGGCGGTAGTAAGGTGTTGCTTTATATCGCTGGGAACTCACATTAAAAAATGTAGGGAGGCGGAGATTATATCTCTGCAATCCAGAATACAGTCTTCAGAGGCTAAACATAAGAAACAGTTAACCCCAGACCTTTATCAGGAACTAGAGCATCTCAGGTCTCAGCTTAAGACCAAACTAAATGATAGATCAGCTAAAGCATATCTCTCCTCTAAATTTAAGTACTACGCCCACGGGGATAAGGCCTCTAAATTCATGATGGCGCAAGTGAAGAAGCAACAGGTTCACTCATACATCCACTCTGTCCAATCAGCTACAGCTCAGTCTCTACTGCAAAATGATCGCATAGCGGCCAAATTCACTGAATACTACACTCAATTATATAATATTAAGGCTGATCACGTCTCCCCGGCTGGTGCCAATACCCTAGATACTACTGAGAAGTGGCTCACCTCCCTTAATCTTCCTAAGACGACACCTGAACAGCGGGCGGCTCTGACTGGCCCCTTTACGCTTGCTGAATTAAAGGGGTTGTCCGGGTTCAGAGAAGAACCCGGACATACCTGCAATTTCACCCAGGCAGCCCGCTTGAAGAGGGCATCGGAGCATCCTATGCTCCGATGCCCTCCTTTGCCCGGCGCTAATTAGCGCAGGGCAAAGGAATTTAGCCAGTTCCGGTGACGTACCGGTCCCTGCCGGGCAGAGGCTTCCGCCCGGCAGTGAGTCGGTGACGTCATCGGCGCTGATGGACGGGCTTTAGCGCTGCCCTAGCCAGTAAAACGGCTAGGGCAGCGCTAAAGCCGGCCCATTAAGGCCGGTGACGTCACCGAACTCACTGCCGGGCGGAAGTACCCGCCCGGCAGCGAGTGTTTACATACAAAAGAGACCTTGCCCTGCGCGATCTAGCGCAGGGCAAGGGGGGGCATCGGAGCATGAGATGCTCCGATGTCCTCTTCAGGCAGGCTGCCTGGGTGAAATTGCAGGTATGTCCGGGTTCTTCTCTGAACCCGGACAACCCCTTTAAAAAATGCCCTGAAACATACTCCCTCACTATGGTCTCACTATGAAATATTATGACACATTTCAGGATATATTATTCCCATATCTACTGGAGGCATGTAATTCCTTGTGGATGGGGGGTGTTTTACATCCTCATATGCTGTCGGCACGAATTACTATTATTCCCAAGGAGGGGAAAGATCCCTTGTTATGTTCCAGCTACAGACCAATTTCACTCTTGAACAATGATCTGAAGCTTCTGTCCAAAATGCTAGCTCTGAGGCTGCAGCCAATTCTCCCCCACTTAGTCCATAGGGAACAGGTTGGTTTCATCAGTGGCAGGGAGGGCAGGATGAACACGTGCAGGCTGATCAATATTATACAGCGTGCCCATGACACCAATACTCCTTTAGTCCTTCTCGGCACTGATGCCGAGAAGGCATTTGATAGAGTGAATTGGGCATATATGAGGCAGGCATTAACCCATTTTGGCATTCCAGAGGACTTTTTGACAGTGGTTATGGCAATGTATACCAAACCTAGTGCTCGGGTCCTAGTCAATGGTACCTTATCCCCCTCCTTCACAATAAGCAATGGGACCAGGCAGGGCTGCCCGCTCTCCCCCTTGCTGTTCATGTTGTCTTTGGAACCTCTACTTCAGATGTTCAGACTAGACTCTAGAATCCAAGGTATGAAGATTGGTGATACTGTCCACACGCAAGCCGCATTTGCAGATGACCTTCTTTTGATTATCACTAACCCGCTGGAGGCCTTCCCAGCTGTCCATTCTATTTTGCACAAATTTGGGGTGGTATCCCACTTTAAGGTCAATTTTTCTAAATCGCTTGTATTGAATGGAACCCTCGACTCTAATACCCAGAGGTTGCTAGAACATCATTCTCCCTTCACTTGGTCCACTAAAAGCATCCCATTCTTAGGAATCAAGCTCACTTCACATCCGGCGGCCCTTTACAGGGAAAACTTTCTCCCGTTGCCAAAGATTATAAGCTCCACTCTCAAATCTTGGGATCTTCCATTCACGTCATGGTTTGGGCGTCGAGCTTTGATCAAAACCATTATATTACCGAAAGTATCGTATTACTTACAGGTTCTGCCTATATATCTGCCGAAGTCTTTCTTCGATCAGTTAAGAGGGATCCTTACCAAATATCTGTGGAGAGAAGGTAGACCGGGGATACCCTATCTACAGGCAATTAAACCCGTGGATCGGGGAGGACTGGGCTTCCCTGATTTCTACTTGTACTACAAGGCAATTCATGGGACTAGAGTTCTTGATTGGTTGAGATTTCCAATAGACAGAGTGGATGTTATGATGGAACAGGCTATGGTGGCTCTTCCACTTCGTGCTCTGGTCTTAACTGAGGCATACAAACGAATTAGGCCTGGTGAGGTTACAAGCCCATTAGTTCAAGGCACACTGAAGGTATGGCATTTGGGTCTTAGGGGAAAACTGCTTAACTCGCCCATCACACCGCTTCTGCAAATCAGAGATGTCTTGTGGGATAGCCCCAAGGACTTCAGGGACTCACTCACAGATTCGGGCAAATGCAACTCGGCCTTCGTGCTGGACTACCTTACCTTACCTACCTTTCATGCAGGGGGACGCTCAAATGGGATCTGAAACTGACCCTCTCCTTCCCCTAACATACTTTCAAAGGGCTCATTTCCTACAAGTGATTAAACGGATGACAGTTCCCCCTGAGAGTGTCCCTACTAATTTTGAACTATTGGTCCTCAACCTGAAACCTCCGCAACACAGAATTTCAAAATTGTACGCCTCTCTGCTCCCTTCACATACTACCCACAAACCATCTTTTATCACTGAGTGGGAAAAAGATATGGCACTAACTTTTTCTCCAGCATGCATCAAAACATTATTGGCCAGCACCCCCAAGGTGTCTAGATGTGTACGGCTACAGGAGAACTTTTATAAGATGCTAACCAGGTGGCACTACACTCCTAGCAGACTTCGCAAAATGTATCCCACCACCTCCCCATTATGTTGGAGATGTAAGTCTGACATAGGGTCCTATTTACATATCTGGTGGACTTGTAAAGGTATTACCCCCTTTTGGAACTCCATATGCACCACCCTGTCCACTCTCATAGGTGTCCCGGTAGACCCCTCGCCTATCCTTTGCCTTTTGAGTATACCACCTTCTTCTATTACACAGGTGGGGCATAAGAAACTGTGTCATCATTTGCTAGCAGCAGCTAGGACTCTAATTGGAGTTCAGTGGAAATCTGATGTAGCCCCAAGTATGACACAATGGCTACTCAAAGTAGATCAAATCTACAGATTAGAGCAGATTGCACATTGGGAGTCTAAGGTTTCCAATAAATTTGGAGCTACCTGGGGAGTCTGGAAGGATTAAAGAAAGTTATAGCTTCCTTGTACCAGCTGACCCATGACCGTGATCTTCATTACTTGCTAGACCCTGAACTGGGAGCAATGACAGGCCCTTCCCCTTTTCCCTTTATCCCTTTCCCCTATTTCCTCCCTCCCCCTTTCACCCAGTTATACCCGTGTTGGTTTAACAGTTCCTGAGAAGTATGGAGGGTATGAATCTACCCTTGTTTCTGCTATGTTTTCGATCACTACACAATGTTGTATTATTTACCAAATGATACACAGTTGCCATGACTGCATGTTTCTGTGTCCAGATTATTCTGTACGATATGTCCTGTTTTACACATGATATAAGGATCTCTGTGATGCGCTGTATTTCATTGTTTCTTCTGATTATCACATATAAATAAAATATTTTATAAACTAAAATATATACAATGTGATTGCAAAAATGCCAGCTGGACATTAGATGTCAGAACTGGACTTCACCTATACCAGACACCTTTCCTGGATACTAACAGTATCTCTAAGTACTCAGATACCCCCAGGACTTCGAGTAGGGCTGAAATAATCAGACAGTCATGTGAAGAATAATATGAGCACAAATCAACACTAGCAGTGTTGCAAGAATACATTGGAAAAAAAATTGGAAATCACCAGTAGATGACAGGAACCATAAGAAGACAGCAATGGATGATGGTCCAAACAGATGATTAAGATGACAGGTGATGGAGCAGATGGATAATGATAGACAACAACTGACACTAACTAACTCTCCCTGAATTTTTCACTAGAACATGGGTCCTAATTAGTGATGATCAAGCACCTGTGTGCTCATATGCTCGGGTGCTCTGGCCGAGCACTCGGGGGTGCTCGAGTGTTCGGCCGAGCACCCGAGCATAATGTAAGTCAATGGGACTAAACCAGGCACCCCTCGCTCGGAAGAGCGGGGGTGCCTAGTTTAAAAAGGTCCCCTAATTTAAATACAAAATGCCCCCAAATTGTCCAATAGCCCTTAAAAGGGCTTTTATTTGTTTGTAAAATAAAATCTATCCCTACCTAGCGTGCCTCTTTGCCTACACTATCTGTCCCTCCTTGCGGAAGCTGTCCCTGACTAACACTGGCCGGGAAGGCATCACTGGGTGCTGTATAGCACCCGGTGATGCGTTCTCGGCCAGCCAATCAGTGTAATGCCAGTAGCTAAGATGGCTACTGGCATTACACTGAATGCCATCCCTCCCCGTATGCTAATTAATTAGCGTGCGGGGAGGGGACTCGAGCATGGCGCTTGAGTACACCCGGTGTTCGGCCGAACACCGAGTGTACCCGAGCGCTGGCATGCTCGGCCGAACAGCAAGTTCGGCCGAGCATGCTCGCTCAACACTAGTCCTAATACCAACACCACTGATACTCAGTCAATTCCTATTGAAAATCCTAATCTGCAATACTGGCCTGACAACATCAGGACTCGACGTCCCAGAGGCAAAAAAACAAAATGGAACAGAGCTGAAATGGAAACAAGGCAAAGCAGATAAAAACAGAAAAACCTAACTACAAGACTCAGAAACAAGAACTGGATTATACTACATATAGGAACCAACTACACAGACAAGAGGCAACTAGACAAAGAACTAGATAGTAGAGTTATACAAAGATTTTCAGATACAAATGCACAAAAGTTTACACTGCAACTGGCAACTCTCTACTGAAGTCCAAAATATTTAAAAGGCTCACAAATCTGGAACTCGTCTTCCAAACAAGCCTGGTTCAAGCAGAGTCATCTGATGGCCCACAATAAAACATCAGCATAGCAACTACCCCATACTAATAGACAGGAGAAGATTAAACAGCAGGAGAGCTCCTACTAAATGTAAAAAAGAATAAATTGAGTAAGAACAAAGAGCAATTAGTTTCCCCATCCTATACCAGGTGATTACTGCTGGAGCCCTGCTGATCCACTAGTATATAATGAGCCTGTGAAAAGAAAACAGATTGTCCAAACCAGGCAGCATCTTTAACATAAAGATGTGTACAGTACATCAATCAAAATATGAAAGGGCTGCCAAAAATTACAAGGAACAGGCAATCCAATACACCCTTTATTACACATAAAGGAGGGCATCATACACACCCTTGAAAAATTATGATTGATGGCCTTCTGGTGACAGTCTAAAACATTAGGGGTGACATACTGCTGCTGCGCAGACCGTCCAAAAAATTTAAGGGTGACCCACAGATGCTGAGCTGACCGTCCAAAAAATGTTATTCTTAATGTGACATTCTGCTGAAGAGCAGACCGTAAAAAAGAATTTAAGTAATCCATAGAATGTATCAAGGTAATATGTCCTACAGATACAGGACACAAATCAGATGTGGGCCTGCATGATGAGAGACTCAGATGTATGCCAGATAGGAAAAAATTTCTGTATTGATACAGTAATCCCGTACATTTATGCTGCACCTTAAACAAATTTAACTCCCCCAAGAAAATATTAAAATTTCAAATGTGTGAAAAAGGGAATACCCAAACTGACTCTCTGGCAGTGACATGAAGCACTGAAGGCTCCAGCTTTGCCTGGACTGTGACAAAATGGAGGTATTGATGCAGTAATCCAAGAAAGCTCGGAATTCGATCTTGAGACTGAGCTGGCGGTCTGCAGTGCTGCCTCTTGGCGCCTCCCCGATGCTCTTCGCTGAGTGTCCCGGGGGCCGGAATCGTTAACTTAGAAAATTCGAGTGTTCAAACCAGGCCGGGTCGCCTCAATATTTGAGCTATGAATAATGGAATAGGACTCCATGCTGCTGCCGAGCTGACCGTCCAAAAAATTTAAGGGTGACCCGCAGATGCATGCACTTTGCAGTTAAAACATACTGTAGTCTTACTTTTGCAGCTTTATATTTTTTCCACAAAAAGCTTCTTTATAAATCGTACTGATATGCAGAAAGCTGTAGAAATATACGAAGATAAGACTGTTTTATATATTTATCTGTATTCGATATATACACAACCTCAGCACTACAGATGATTGAAAATCGAAAGCCATGTCCATGTTAGTTAGTTTTTGTTTTTTTTTTAATAAATTTTTTTGGTTATTTTTTTTTTTAATACATTATTTACTTTTGAATTCACAGAGTCCTCAAACAGGGAGGAGAAGGGTATACACCACCAGTAGCTTAAATCACAGTAGGAATGTGGCGCTAAAATGAAAACAAAAAAAACTTTATTAAAGGGAATTAATTCTAAAAGGCGCGATGGTCCATACAAACATAAATAGAACATGAATAGAACATGTATAAGGATACGTCCTACGGGAATTGTCGGCTATGGCAATAAGAAGAAGGTGGCTGTGACAATAACTAGCACAGATCACCTTACAAAGCCGACATGCATCAATGTGGAGTATCCTACAATTGGTGACTGAACCCGTCAAGCTTAGCGCTTCTCATGTATAAGTCGCAATTAGCGGGTCAGAAGAGTAACTGAAGCAGAGTTGCGTACAGACGGGGCATGCACTTTATCACATGTGTGGTGCACAGAAATAAAGCTGCAATACACACAGTTATACAGTTGTGCCACCAGTCATCACCCCTCCTAAGTACACCAATGCTTCAGGACGGAAGCCAGAGATGCTATTAATAATTTAGTTTGCCCTGCCTATCAATATGGTGGGTCATAATGGGCTCGACGCGTTTCGATTACTCATCAGGAGCCAGACCTATCGTCCCATATGTGTCAGCAATTTTTGAAGCATGTTTTAGGCAGAAACTAATAGCAGGACGCTGCGCACACCATGTTACATGCACACACAGCGTCTCCGGCACTAGGACGGCCGTAAGGCGCCCGCCGCACATCAAGTCATTTATCTATTCAAAGGACCCCGCCTAAGAAGATGATACGCCGATGGAAGCGAGACGTCAGAGAACAGGCGTGTCTAGCCAGTCACGCCCCCAGCGTCTCGGAACCAATCTCAAAGAGCGCATCTCTATAAACAAAGCAGTGATACAATGTCACTGATATCAGGGGAAAGTAAATAGGCGGATATAAATTCACATAATCGCAAAAGGCATAACAGGAAGTGATAGTAAAAATTAGCCATGTTAAACGTACTACACGAACGTTCCCTCAGACAATTGAGAACGGGCGCTCGTGCAACTGACTAGCTGCACAGTATACAAGATAGTGCCATGATGAAAATAAGGACAATATGACATCGTTGCTTGTAAAGAATGTAACAACGGATGTCAGCTACAATCTTTCTACCTACCCAAATCCTATCCGTATAGTTTAATTCCCTCCTTGGGAAAATTTAACTGCAGCAGCAAATGAGGAACTGCGGCCTAAATTAACGGTATTAAATACAGATGTCAGCTACATAGACTTTTGAATGGTTGTAATACGCTGTGCACCTAGAGTAACTGACAGGGCACACTTGGGTTTTTTTTGCAACCCAAAAAAATAAAAACAGACGTATTTCACAATGGATTTTGGTCTTTTTGGAACAGAAACAATCTTTCTACCTACCCAAATCCTATCCCTACAGTTTAATTGCCTACTTGCTTAAATTTAACTGCAGCAGCAAATGAGGAACTGCGGACTAAATTAACGGTATTAAATACGGATGTGAGCTACATAGACTTTTGAACGGTTGTAATACGCTGTGCACCTAGCGTTACTGACAGGGCACACTTGGGGTTTTTTTTGCCACCCCCAAAAAAAAACAGACGTATTTCACAATGGATTTTGGTCTTTTTGGAACAGAAACAATTCTTCTACCTACCCAAATCCTATCCCTATAGTTTAATTGCCTACCTGCTTAAATTTAACTGCAGCATCAAATGAGGAACTGCGGCCTAAATTAACGGTATTAAATACGGATGTCAGCTACATAGACTTTTGAACGGTTGTAATACGCTGTGCACCTAGCTTTACTGAAAGGGCACACTTGTTTTTTTTTTGCCACCCAAAAAAAAAAAGACATATTTCACAATAGAATTTGGTCTTTTTGGAACAGAAACAATCTTTCTACCTACCCAAATCCTATCCCTATAGTTTAATTGCCTACTTGCTTAAATTTAACTGCAGCATCAAATGAGGAACTGCGGCCTAAATTAGCGGTATTAAATACGGATGTCAGCTACATAGACTTTTGAACGGTTGTAATACGCTGTGCACCTAGCTTTACTGACAGGGCACACTTGGTTTTTTTTTTGCCACCCAAAAAAAAAAAAAGACAAATTTCACAATAGAATTTGGTCTTTTTGGAACAGCGACAATCTTTCTACCTTACCCAAATCCTATCCGTATAGTTTAATCCTTTCGCGCCCGGAGGTTTTTTCGGTTATGCATTTTCGTTTTGCGCTCCCTGCCTTCAAACAGCCATAACTCTTTTATTTTTCTGTTCACATAGCTGTATGAGGGCTTGTTTTTTGCGGGACAAGTTGTACTTTCCAACGCCACCATTTAATATTGCATACAGTGTAGTGGGAAGCGGGAAAAAAATTCCAAACGGGGTGAAATTGCAAAGAAAACGCTATTCCGCTACAGTTCTACGGGTTTCTTATTTACAGAGTTCGATGTGCATTAAAACTGATCCGTTACTTTCATTCTACTGGTCAGTACGAATCCGGCAATACCTAATATGTATAGTTTTTCCTGCGTTTTCATAGTGATAAAATAATTAGAAAGTTGCCCTTTTTTTTTTTTCCTTGTCAAATCTTGACCCCTATAACTTTTTGGTATTTATGTGTACAGAGCTGTATGGGGGCTCATTTTTTGCGGGACGATCTGAAGTTTTTATTGATACCAGTCTGGGGTGTGTATGACTTTTTGATCACTTTTTATTTAATTTTTTTTAGAAAAAAAAGCAACAAAAAATGGCAAATTGCCATTTGGACCCTTTTTTCCGCCACACAATTCGCCGTATTGGAATTTTTTTTTTTATATTTTAAAAGTACGGGCGTTTTCGGTCACGGTGATACCCATGATGTCTATATTTATTGTTATTTAGGTATTTATTTTTTAATTATACGGAAAGGGGGGTGATTTGAACTTTTATATCTTTTTTATTTTTTATATATTTTTTAACATTTTTTTTAAATTTTTTTTTTTACTATTTGAAAGCTCAAATATGGGCTTATATATTGTGGCTTTTTTTTTTCTTTATGAGCAATCATGGATTTTATAGACTCAGAAATCCAAGAATTGCTCATTTCTTATCCTGGCCTGCCATCTAGTGGCCAGAATAAGAATTGCAGTTTGAAAACTGTAATCCTCACCAGCGAGGATTACAGTTTTCATATGGTGTACAGACACCCCGATTGGCCACACGGGGTGTCTGTACACCACCCGGAAGCGAATGCTTCCGGGTTGAGACGCAACTAGATGCCGTGATCACGTGTGATCACGGCATCTAAACTACCAGGAAGACGCCGCCGATGGCGGTAAGTAGCGGCAAGTCTCTGCTGTTAGAAACAGCAGAGACTTGCTGGCCATGACGCCCGCCGCACTTGCTGGGCGCGAAGGGGTTAATTCCCTCCTTGGGAAAATTTAACTGCAGCAGTAAATGAAGAACTGCGGCCTAAATTAACGGTATTAAATATGGATGTCAGCTAAATAGACTTTTGAACGGTTGTAATACGCTGTGCACCTAACGTTACTGACAGGGCACACTTGGGGTTTTTTTGCCACCCAAAAAAAAAGACGTATTTCACAATGGAATTTGGTCTTTTTGGAACAGCGACAATCTTTCTACCTACCCAAATGCTATCCGTATAGTTTAATTCCCTCCTTGGGAAAATTTAACTGCAGCAGCAAATGAAGAACTGCGGCCTAAATTAACGGTATTAAATATGGATATTAGCTACATAGACTTTTGAATGGTTGTAATACACTGTGCACCTAGCGTTACTGACAGGGCACACTTGGGGGTTTTTTTGCCACCCAAAAAAAAAAAAATCAGACGTATTTCACAATGGATTTTGGTCTTTTTGGAACGGAAACAATCTTTCTACCTACCCAAATCCTATCCCTATAGTTTAATTCCCTACTTGCTTAAATTAAACTGCAGACGCAAATGAGGAACTGCGGCCTAAATTAACGGTATTAAATACGGATGTTAGCTACATAGACTTTTGAATGGTTGTAATACGCTGTGCACCTAGCGTTACTGACAGGGCACACTTGGTTTTTTTATGCCACCCAAAAAAAAAATAAGACGTATTTCACAATGGATTTTGGTCTTTTTGGAACAGAAACAATCTTTCTACCTACCCAAATCCTATCCCTATAGTTTAATTCCCTCCTTGGGAAAATTTAACTGCAGCAGCAAATGAGGAACTGCAGCCTAAATTAACGGTATTAAATACGGATGTCAGCTTCATAGACTATTGAACGGTTGTAATACGCTGTGCACCTTGCGTTACTGATAGGGCACACTTGTGGTTTTTTTGCCATCCCCCCCAAAAAAAAGACGTATTTCACAATGGACTTTTGAACAATGATACTAACTCTGGCTATAGAAATTCTATCAATACGCAAATTTTATACAGCAAGACGCAAAACAAGTACTGCGGGCTTAACAGCAGAAATTATAGCAAAGTATGTCAGGTATATAGTATACAGAGAGTATCCTACAGCATGCAGCAGCAGCAGCAAATGTGGCATTAATGGCAGGCCACCTAGTGCTATTTTCACCACCTTTAAAGTCCTCAAATATAAGTAAATAAAGGTTTGTGCCACATATAATAACCCTTAAAAGGGCTTTTGGGTCTTTTCTGAGCGATTTCTATCCCTGCCTAGCGTGCTTTTCTCCCTACAGTGTATGTCCCTACTTGCTGCAGCAGCGCTTGTGGCGTTAATGGCAGGCCACCTAGCGCTATTTTCAACACCTTAAAAGTCCTGAAATATAAAATAAAAAGTTTGTGCCAGATATAATAGCCCTTAAAATGGCTTTTGGGTCTTTTCTGAGCGTTTTCTATCCCTGCCTAGCGTGCTTCTCTCCCTACACTCTCTGTCCCTCCTTGCTGTAGCTCTCCCTTTCTAACACTGGCCGGGTCATATGTCACCGGGTGCTTTATAGCACCCGATGACGCGATCCCGGCTAGCCAATCAGTGTAATGCCAGTAGCTAAGATGGCTACTGGCTTTACAGTGAATGCCAGCACCTTCCTGCACGCTAATTGGCTAATTAGCGTGCGGGGAGGGGACTAGAGCATGGCCGAATACCGCGTGGTCCCGAGCACCGCCATGTTCGTCCGAATAGTGTATTAGGCCGAACATGTTCGCTCAACACTAAGTGTGACCAATATAGAACAATCCTGCATCTTTTCAATGTGTTCCAAAGAATGTATTCAGGAATAGGATGTGGATCTGGCAAAAAGAAAGCAGATGGATTTGATTACTCTACACAATGGCACCACCTGCTATCACCGGATTATAGTTTGTTTCTCTGATCTCAGGTGACATTTTGGGTTTTATTTTATTCCACGTATTGATTTAGACCTATTTATTCTGGGGTTTTTTTTAGGGTGTATTAATCCCAGTGTTCTCTTTTTATGTATGTATATGACTGCATTTTTAAATTAACAGGTATAGTATACACAAAGGATGAAAAGGATGTAATTAAGCAATACAGTGGCAGAGGGATGTGATGGAAGACATTGGGGCAGTGTAAACTTAGACAGCCTTAAACTGTGCCAGATTTAATGCAATGTCTGAATCATAAATGTGATGCATCTGCTCATCTATTAGTTGGCTCATTCTACACCAGAATTTTGTGGTGCATCTTAAATCACTCCCCTTTTACAATAGGTCACACCTCTTGTATGAGTCAGAAAAATGTGCTAAATGAGTTTAAAAGACTGAATAAATGTGGAGAAAGGCAAGTCCGACATGTAGAGTTTGGTGGTGCCCAGATAGGCCACAGTGATGTTAGATCTTGGAGGAGCTGATGTCATTAGATGCTTTTTAGTTCAGCCCTTCTCAGTAGCAAAACAATGGATCACGGAATATATGAAACAGATACCTGCTCCTGATTAACTGACCAATAAGGGTTAATGAGACAAGTGAACAGAACCCGTTACACCTTCAAAAAGAGATTTGAAATGCATGTCAGAGTTCGCAGTACATGGGAGGTATACTTACTAAGTTACTATAGCTTTTGGTAAAGATTTTGACTTGCGCATTATTTAGGGTATTATAGCTTTGAAGAAGTTCATTATGCGTGTACATCGTGATTACTTAAATTACATATCATAAGTAAATTATACGTATAAAATTCTAATACTGAGGGACCAATGGAATGAAAGTCTATTGAGTTATCTGCACTTTCCTGTTTGCCCTTCTATGGAACTAGTCTGTCATTAAGTGCTCCGTCTATATAATTTGAGTTTCAATTTCCTCCCAATTTTTTTTTTAAATAAAAGACATTTTGCGATACAATATATGATGAACAATAAATGTGAAATTTGTTTTACAAATTGTGGTGGCACTGCTAATTTCTCTAAAGTATAATGTACTCATTTTTGAGGGCAGACCCAATTGACCTTAACTTGACCTTTGACTTTTCTAAGTTAGTAGGGAATAGAGGTGTATTCAGACCCAATTAAAACATTCATTCATACTATTTATTTATAAGGTAATTATTAGTTTGGATAATAAATCATCTATAGGTGGCAAGATTAGACTGTCATGCTTCTGGTTTGCCAAATTAATGTATTTATTGAACTAAAGAAAGAAAATTGGGAAAAAAACTTTTGTTTTAGTGTTTTTAAGAAAAGCAAGAGGTGATTAGTTTTTCCATTCTTTAACTGGGTTGTCCAGGAATACATGATCCTCATCAGCAATTGCTGGCTTCAGCACTGACAAATCTCTTGTGTATGAATTACCGCTAAAGCCAAAGGGTGGCTGAAGAGGATCAGTGACCTGGACTGAAAGATGGAGACGTAGGAGCCAGGTCGGAGGACCAGAGCAGCAGTGAACAGGTAAGTAAGATTCTTTCAGTACGGGAGACAGGCTGCATCTGTTAGAAGTTATGTATTACCAGACAACCCCTTTAAACTCCATAGGTTTCCATGTTAGGGGGGGATTTTAACATGAGGGTAATATTTGAAGTCAGTTTTCTTGGAGTCTGCATCAGCCTACTTTGCACCAAATTTATGAAATGTTACGTTGCTTGGAAAATTTGGAGCATCTTTAAACCTAACACTTTTTTCTAGCAATGTCACCCCAGTTTTATACAGTACACCACCCTCCTAGATGAGTGGCTTTGGGACTTTGTTTGCAACCTTAAAAAAAAAAAAAAAAGGTCCCAGTGATAAATCTGGAGTGAAATTAATTTGGAGCGGAAAAATAAACAGGAAAAAGTTGTAAAAGTTTTACACAAAGTGATCTGAAAAAGTCACAAAAATCCTATTTTGTGACTTTAACCCCTTGAGGACAGAGCCCATTTTGGCCTTAATGTCTGGGCCAAATTTCTGAATTCTGACATGTGTCACTTTATGTGGTTATAACTTTGGAACGCTTTTACTTATCCAGGCCATTCTGAG
This sequence comes from Rhinella marina, assembly GCA_900303285.1. Taxonomy (NCBI): domain Eukaryota; kingdom Metazoa; phylum Chordata; class Amphibia; order Anura; family Bufonidae; genus Rhinella; species Rhinella marina. Next base: position 103,503 of record ONZH01005616.1, read on the forward strand.
ATTGTTTTCTCGTGACACATTGTACTTCATGACAGTCATAAATTTGAGTCAATATATTTCACCCTTATTTATGAAAAAATCCCAAATTTACCAAAAATTCTGAAAAATTAGCAAATTTCCAAATTTCAATTTCTCTACTTTCAAAATACACCGTAATACCTCCAAAAATAGTTATTATTTTACATTCCCCATATGTCTACTTTATGTTGGCATCATTTTGTAAACGTCATTTTACTTTTTTAGGACGTTAGGAGGCTTAGAAGTTTAGAAGCCATTTTTCAAATTTTCACCAAATTTTCCAAAACCATTTTTTTTTAACACCAATGCAGATATAAAGTGATTTTGAGGGTCTTACATAATGAAACCCACCATAAATGACCCCATTTTAGAAACTACACCCCTCAAATTATAAAAAACTGCTGTTACAAACTTTGTTAACCCTTGAGGTGTTCCACAAGAATTAATGGAAAATGGAGGTGAAATTTCAAAATTTCACTTTTTTCGTAGATTATTCATGTTAATATTTTTTTTCTTGCAACACAGCAAGGGTTAACAGCAAACTAAACCTCAATTTACATTGCTCTGATTCTGCAGTTTACAGAAATACCCCATATGTGGTGGTAAACGTCTCTATGGGTTTGTGGCAGTGGTCAGAAGGAAAGGAGCGCCATACGGATTTTGGAGGCAAAATTTGCTAGAATAGTTTTTAGGCACCATTTTGTAATTGAGAGACCCTGACGTACCCCTACAGTGGAAACCCTCAAAAAGTGACCCCATTTTTGAAACTACACCCTTCAAAGAATATATTAAGGGGGTACTGACCACTTTGACCCCCTAAGCATTTTACGGAATTTGGAAACACTTGGCTGTGAAAATGAACATTTTTTTTTCTTCCAATAAAATGTTGCTTTAGCCCCAATTTTTTTTATTTGCATAAGGGGTAACAGGAGAAAAGCCCCCCCATAATTTGTTACCCATTTTCTCCTGAATACGGCAACACCCCATATGTGGTGGTAAACTGCTGTGGGGGCACATGGCAGGACTCAAAACAGAAGGAGCGCCATATGGATTTTACAACACAGATTTTGATGGAGTGGTTTGCGGGAGCCATTGATTTTTATTTTTTTGAGCTATTGTCTTATGTGGGGGCTCATTTTTTGCAGGATGAGGTGGGGTTTTCATTGGTACCATTTTGGGGTAAATACGCCTTTTTGATCGCCTGCTATTACACTTTTTGTGAGGGAAGAGAGAAAAAAATGGCTATTTTGGCATCGTTTTTTTTTTTTAATTTTTACAGCATTCGCCTGGGGGGCCATCTCATGTAATATTTTTATAGAGCAGGTTGTTACGGACGCAGCGATACCCAATATGTCCAACTTTTTTATTGTTGGAAAGTTTTACACATTAGATGCATTTTTGAACAGAATAAAATATTTTTTTTGTGTTGCCATTTTCAGAGAGCCATATTTTTTTCAGTTTTCAGGCGATTGTCTCAGGTAGGGTACAGTTTTTGCGGGACAAGATGACGGTTGAATTGATACCATTTTGGGGTAATTACGCCTTTTTGATCGCCTGCTATTACACTTTTTGTGAGGGAAGAGGGAAAAAAATGGCTATTTTGGCATAGTTTTTAAAAAAAAAAATTTACAGCATTCGCCTGGGGGGCCATCTCATGTAATATTTTTATAGAGCAGGTTGTTACGGACGCAGCGATACCCAATATGTCCAACTTTTTTATTGTTGGAAAGTTTTACACATTAGATGCATTTTTGAACAGAATAAAATATTTTTTTTGTGTTGCCATTTTCAGAGAGCCATATTTTTTTCAGTTTTCAGGCGATTGTCTCAGGTAGGGTACAGTTTTTGCGGGACAAGATGACGGTTGAATTGATACCATTTTGGGGTAATTACGCCTTTTTGATCGCCTGCTATTACACTTTTTGTGAGGGAAGAGGGAAAAAAATGGCTATTTTGGCATAGTTTTTTAAAAAAAAAAATTTACAGCATTCGCCTGGGGGGCCATCTCATGTAATATTTTTATAGAGCAGGTTGTTACGGACGCAGCGATACCCAATATGTCCAACTTTTTTATTGTTGGAAAGTTTTACACATTAGATGCATTTTTGAACAGAATAAAATATTTTTTTTGTGTTGCCATTTTCAGAGAGCCATATTTTTTTCAGTTTTCAGGCGATTGTCTCAGGTAGGGTACAGTTTTTGCGGGACAAGATGACGGTTGAATTGATACCATTTTGGGGTAATTACGCCTTTTTGATCGCCTGCTATTACACTTTTTGTGAGGGAAGAGGGAAAAAAATGGCTATTTTGGCATAGTTTTTAAAAAAAAAAATTTACAGCATTCGCCTGGGGGGCCATCTCATGTAATATTTTTATAGAGCAGGTTGTTACGGACGCAGCGATACCCAATATGTCCAACTTTTTTATTGTTGGAAAGTTTTACACATTAGATGCATTTTTGAACAGAATAAAATATTTTTTTTGTGTTGCCATTTTCAGAGAGCCATATTTTTTTCAGTTTTCAGGCGATTGTCTCAGGTAGGGTACAGTTTTTGCGGGACAAGATGACGGTTGAATTGATACCATTTTGGGGTAATTACGCCTTTTTGATCGCCTGCTATTACACTTTTTGTGAGGGAAGAGGGAAAAAAATGGCTATTTTGGCATAGTTTTTTAAAAAAAAAATTTACAGCATTCGCCTGGGGGGCCATCTCATGTAATATTTTTATAGAGCAGGTTGTTACGGACGCAGCGATACCCAATATGTCCAACTTTTTTATTGTTGGAAAGTTTTACACATTAGATGCATTTTTGAACAGAATAAAATATTTTTTTGTGTTGCCATTTTCAGAGAGCCATATTTTTTTCAGTTTTCAGGCGATTGTCTCAGGTAGGGTACAGTTTTTGCGGGACAAGATGACGGTTGAATTGATACCATTTTGGGGTAATTACGCCTTTTTGATCGCCTGCTATTACACTTTTTGTGAGGGAAGAGGGAAAAAAATGGCTATTTTGGCATAGTTTTTAAAAAAAAAAATTTACAGCATTCGCCTGGGGGGCCATCTCATGTAATATTTTTATAGAGCAGGTTGTTACGGACGCAGCGATACCCAATATGTCCAACTTTTTTATTGTTGGAAAGTTTTACACATTAGATGCATTTTTGAACAGAATAAAATATTTTTTTTGTGTTGCCATTTTCAGAGAGCCATATTTTTTTCAGTTTTCAGGCGATTGTCTCAGGTAGGGTACAGTTTTTGCGGGACAAGATGACGGTTGAATTGATACCATTTTGGGGTAAATACGCCTTTTTGATCGCCTGCTATTACAGTTTTTGTGAGGGAAGAGGGAAAAAAATGGCTATTTTGCCATAGTTTTTTTAAATTTTTTTTACAGCATTCGCCTGGGGGGCCACCTCATGTAATATTTTTATAGAGCAGATTGTTACGGATGTGGCGATACCTAACATGTTTATGTATTGTGTGTTTTTTTATTTTTAATCAATTTTTTAACTTTTTTTTAACTTTTTTTTTTTTTTTTCCACTTTCTTGACTCAGATCCACTTGGTTCTTCAAGAACCAGTGGGTCTGGTATTTTACAATACACTGCAGTACACTGTATAGTGTACTGCAGTGTATTTTCTTATAGCCTGTTCAAGCTCCTGCCTTTAGCAGGAGCTTGAACAGGCTTCCATGGCAAGCCAGACGAAAGCGTCTGGTTGCCATGGTAACCATCGGGACGCTGCCACAGCAGAGCAGCGTCCCGATGGAAGGGAGAGGGAGCTTCCTCCCTCTCATCTGCCCACACCATCGGCGCTGCCAGCGCACCGCAGCGCCGATGGGAGAGGGAGGGAGCGCTCCCTCCCTGTTAACCCCTTCCATACAGCGGTCCCTACGGACCGCGGCATGGAAGGGGTTAAACTGCTGACATCGGTGCCAGCACCGATGTCAGCAGTTTCAAGCAGAGTATCAGCTGTATGCTGATACTCTGCTTGAATAAAGATCAGCCACACTAAAAGATCGTTGCGGGCGGCACTCGCGGCAGCCGCCCGCACGTTGAAGGTCTCCCCCCCGCCTGCCCATCTGCCCACCCATCTGCCCACAGCTAATCAGGGGGGCGGGGGGGACACCCTGACCTCCCCCTAATTACTGACACTCGGCGGGGATTCGCTAGAATAGCGCTATCCCCGCCGAGTACCCCTTGCCTGCTGTGAATGGCTGGTCTGAATAGACCAGCCATTCACAGCGATCGCCTTTATGGGGGGTGCACGGCACCCCCCGAGGCCTTAACTATGGGTGGCTGGGTGCCCTAAACAGCACCCATTACAGCATTTAACCCCCCCTGCACTGAGCAGGGGGGGTTTCAATGCAAGACGTACCGGTACGCCCTGTAGCACGAACTACCTCGTGCTCAGGACGTACCGGTACGTCCAATGTCGCCAAGGGGTTAAGAAGATAGCATTTTGGAGTACAGAGCTTGATAAAAGTTCCTCCTAAATGTTTAGATCTGGAGACTAGGGGAGTAATGGAATCCATTTGACTTTTCTGATTGAACGGGATATTCTTATTCTAAGCTTTATATGGCGTTGCTGAAATACATTTTCAGTCACCCTTTATACATGATTTTACTTCTAGGTGAATAGTTTTAAATTACAATCATGTCAAGAGTGGCACTATTTTTTAACATCCCACCAAATCAGTTTTACATGACCTATAATGATTTATCAATGTTTTAAACTGGATTTCGGCATCTGGTTTTAATATGTAAAGAAACTGCAAGAGTAATTTCCCATCTTCCTTTCCAGGAAGGAACAGAAACTTCGTAGTATAACATTCAGATGGATTCTAATTTCGATGTCTCATAAAGAGTGTTGCCTTTAGCAATGGTTTATTAGGTTTTGTGCACATGATCAAACAGATTAAGCAACCATGGGATGGGGTTAATGTAAAATGAATAGCTTAATATGAGATTTTATGGTGGTCTGGTATCCATCTGCTCAGGCATGAAAACATGTTTGTTAACTGAATGGAGTCTTGAAAAATCAAGTCTGCTCTACACTAAAAAGAGATTGTCGCTGTCCATGTGTTTAAGGGTAAGGAGGTTTAGCTGTTATTACCACTTGATAAGGCCTTCTTCACACACAAATATACTGTATGTCTTATGTTACATGTGTTTCTTCACACACAAATATATGTCTTATGTCACATGTGTTTTTGTAGTGTGAATTGCATTTTTTTTTTTAGGTGTTGTTTTATCTATAGCGATGGAAATACGCCTGAAAAAGCTCAACAGCTTCATTGTGTTGAGTTTTTTAGGGTGTTATTTTCTTAGCACAAGTGTGAATTGTGTTTTTTATCAGGTTGTCACGCGAGGTCGGCGTCGCGCTCCCTCTGCACGACATCGCCGGACCTCTCCGCCCCCCTAGAGACGAGCAATAGGGAATTGAAGTGCTGGTCTTGTCAGCCAGCACTTCATGAGTTAATTCTCTGTTTGGGTTTAGCCATGTGGTGCTGATCACACCACATGGCTACTTTACATATTGTTTGGACAGCTTGCTCCGCCTCAGGTCATGTGATGCTGGCCACATCACATGATCCTGGGCGGGCTATTTAAAGATGGCAACTGCCTCACTCAGATGCCTGTGATTAGTCTTCTGAGATCAGTGCTTTGTGTTGGACCTTGCTGTTGATTATTGGTATATTGGATTTTGGCTTCGGACTTAGACTACGCTTTTGCAATTCCCCTCGGTATTTGACGTGACCTCCTGTTCTTGACTTGGCTTGCTGACTATTCTGCTATTGTGTTTGTTCTGTCTGTGTTCGTCTTTCCCTGTGTTCCCTTCCCTTCCCTGTGCACGTACTCAGCATAGGGACTGTCTCCAAGTTACGGTTTTGCCGCCTAGGGCATCTACTGTAAGTAGGCATGGAAAGAGGTGGGGTTCAGACAGGGCACACTATCCCTTGTTTCCCTGTCGTGACACAGGTGTTCTTTTATGTGTAGAAAAAGGGATGGGAAAACACCTGAAAAATCGCTCGCTTTAAAATGCTGCTTTAAAAAAAATGCCATAGGCAGGAAAAACAAGATCTCTAGAAAAAATGTATGTATGCATGCATTTAAAAAATCCCATAAACTTTCATTTGGATATGAAGGTTTTCCAGCAGAAAATGCAACAAAATCCACATGTGCAAAAATGTGTAAAAAAAAAAAAAAAAAACACTGCAAACTGACACAAAAAAACCTTTCTGTGAATCCAGCCTAAATGTGCACAATATATACCAGTTTAACTACCCTCTGATAAAAATAACTTGTGGAAAATCAGGTGGTGACCATTTAACCTTAAAGGGGGAAAAGTTCAATAGTCAATGTCTTGACTGGGAACATAAACATTATGAACAGTAATGCACCAGGCCACATCAACCCACAGGCACAGCACCACTTCAACAAAATTGGTGTACCATGTGAACATATCACAAAAGCTTACCTTTCCATTTGGTTTCAGAAGCTATACTGAAAGTATTAACCCTTGTGCAGTCTACTGGGGTGCCTATGGGTTGGTGTGGCCCAGTACCAAGGGGGCTTAGCCTGGTGGCAAGGATGCTGTCTTACATGGGCTATCTTGACACCTGCAGGTGCTCTGCACAGCATGGGATATATAAGTAAATAAGTGCATAAATCCACTCGAAAATGCCATTGTGAAGTGGTGAATATGTTTGCACACTAAATAGCTTAACCAAAATGAAGTCAAATAAGTAGTTCTGAATGAAATCAAAAAGATTAACAAAACATTCCAACTCATCTGAACCAGAGAAGCCTCATTTCTGTATCTGGCCATACACATGAGACTATGATTAGCTGCATTCTGGCCAATTGGTTGTCCACTAGATTGTTCATATGAATGATTCCACCATCACCATATCAGACTAAACTGTCAGGTCAGGTGCTAAAAAACTTCACTCCCTGGTCCCAGAGTACAATGGAAAATGATTGTCCAAATTTGGCTGATCATGCCATACACAATGTGTCCCTGGAAACTGCTTTTTAAAATTTGGCAAGTTTTCTAGAAGTGTTGTGGTTGATAATACATGTTTGCTCGTCTATTATTTAGCTTCAGAAATGATCACCTTCATCTCATAAACAGTTTTATGAAACATGCAGCAGTATATTTCACAAGAGTATAATCTTCACAGGAACACACTCAAGCAGTCTATTGGCATGCTCATGAAGGACAAGCATATACATGTCTTCTTCAGACAAAGCTCTCATGCTGCCTCTCATATAAATTTATGGAGTGCCAAATGATTAAGGCACAGAAAAGTCTTTCTTTACTTTCCTCTGTGTATTAATTGCTACCCATGAAGCTGCAACAAAAAAACGTTAGCCACAAAATGTCACATTAGCATTTAGTGACCTTTTGTTATTAAATATATTCCATGTTCCTGCTGTCCGGGACAACTAAGAGAGCAGGTCAAGCGGAGACCAGGAAAGGCTAGTAAGCAAAAGAAAAAGCCTATAAACTTCTCAAGAAAGAAAGCCACAGATGACATGAGTAGCTGGAGTCAAATTGGAGAGAGGTCAACGAGAATGTAAGTGGAAATAGGCAAAAATATTAAAAACAAGCAAATGACTCAAAAGTAAATTTGCTAGTGAAGACCTGATGAAGAATTGACAGCTTATGACTGGGTTCACACCAGTGCTATCAATTTTCTTTGTTCTGCTCCGTTATAGAAGCAGAACAATGAAAATAATGCAAGTGCCAGATGTGGACTGAACCAAACAATGTCAAACGGACTCCATTAATGGGTTCCATTTGGGAGTCCACTCTGTTAGCAAAAATAAAGTCTTGCATGCAGGTCTTTTTTGCCCACTGGATGTGTTACAAACTGGTATGCCTACCAGATAGGGCGGCCCCTACAGATGGAAGCATTGTTTTCTAAAATATCCCTACAGGGAGGAGAAGACATTTGGTTTTTTCAATGGGCGGCTCCTTCTCACCTTCATCCTGGCTGTGACGCTCTCCGCAGCCATTGACCACGCTACAGCAAGGGAGAAGGAGACGACCACTGAGAAAAAAATCAGGTGCCAAAAAACAGCGGGGCACACAGTGGCGGAATGGAGGGGTATTTTAGAAAAAAAATGCTTGCATCTGTAGGGGCTGCCCTATCTGGTAAGCATACCAGTTTGTAACCCATAATCCCATGAAAGTTCCTCTTTAAGAATTAAAGTTTGTTTAATAATATTTCCTATTTTTTAGACTATGGATGCATTGTCTCTGGGAAGGTCATTGAAGGCAAAAAATTGAGTCTTGTCTGAATTCCAAAGAGGACAGATCTTTAGTGTTATGTTTCATAGCTTATTGTGAAGAAAACCGTTACTTTGGGTTAACCAGAAGACTTGTGCCCAAGATTATGAATACATTCATGGAGGAGAGGTCATCAACTTTATTTATGAAGAATAGGCCAAAATATGCAGTAGACATTACATATTACTGTTCAGTTAACTGGAGAAATCTGTATTCATCCACTGTAGAACTAAGAATGAGAAAGAAATCATTTTGAGGCATGAGTATATGTAGCCATAACATGTGCATGTACACCTTCTAAACCAGCTTTACAGTGCTGTAATAAAGAAGTCTATAATTTGGTTCATTTGTTTGACAGATAAGCTTGTAACAACTAATCACCACAGTTCTAAGCAAGGCCACTTTCACACAGTCAGTATTTGGTCAGAATTTTCCATCAGAATTTGTAAGCCAAAACCAGGAATGGGACCTACAGAGAAAAAACTATCATGGAAAGAGTTGGGCTTCTTCTGTTTTGTACCTACAGTACTCTTGCTTTTGGCTTATACGTATTGATGAAAAATACTGATCAAACACTGAAAAGCCACCTTGGAGAAGTGCACTGCATGACTTGCTCAACTCACATCATGGCTGGTGGAAACAAAAACTTTCAGTAAGGATATGTATAGTAAGGATGTGAATTGTAAAGATAAAGTAACATAGTAAAATAGTTTGTTAGGCTGAAAAAAGATATCTGTCCATCCAGTTTAGCATGTTATCCTGCAAGTTAATACAGAGGAAGGCAAAAAAAAAAAAAACTCTGTGAGGCAGAAGCCAATTTTCCTCACTTTAGGGAAAAAAATTCCTTCCCGACTCCAATCAGGCAATCAGAATTACTCCCTGGATCAACGACCCCTCTCTAGTAACTATAACCTATAATATTGTTACCCTCCAGAAATATATCCAGGCCCCTCTTGAACTCTTTTAGTGAACTTACCATCACCACCTCCTCAGGCAGAGAGTTCCATAGTCTCACTGCTCTTATCATAAAGAATCCTCTTCTATGTTTGTGTAGAAACCTTCTTTCCTCCGGACGCAGAGGATGTCCCCTCGTCCTGGGAATAAACAGATCATGGGAGAGATCTCTGTACTGACCTCTGATATATTTATACATAGTTATTAGATCTCCCCTCAGTCGTCTATTTTCTAAAGTGAATAACCCTAATTTTGATAATCTTTCTGGGTACTGTAGTCCACCCATTCCAGTTATTACTTTAGTTGCCCTCCTCTGAACCCTCTCCAGCTCTGCTATGTCTGCCTTGTTCACAGGAGCCCAGAACTGTACACAGTACTCCATGTGTGGTCTGACTAGTGATTTGTAAAGTGGCAGGACTATGTTCTCATCACGGGCATCTATGCCTCTTTTGATGCAACCCATTATCGTATTGGCATTGGCAGCAGCTGCCTGAAACTGGTTTCCACAGTTTAGTTTGCTGTTCACTAAAATCCCTAAGTCCTTTTCCATATCAGTGTTACCCAATGCTTTACCATTTAATATGTATGGGTGACTTGCATTTTTCCTTCCCATATGCAGAACCTTACATTTATCAGTATTAAACCTCATCTGCCACTTCTCTGCCCAAGCCTCCAGTCTATCCAGATCCATCTGTAGCAGTATACTGTTCTCTTCTGTGTTAATTACTTTACACAGTTTAGTGTCATCTGCACAAATGGATATTTCACTGTGCAAGCCTTCTACAAGATCATTAATAAATATATTGAAGAGAATAGGGCCCAATACTGACCCCTGTGGTACCCCACTAGTTACAGTGACCCAATCTGAGTATGTACCGTAAATAACCACCCTCTGTTTTCTATCACTGAGCCAGTTAATATTTTCTCCCAGTCTAAGCATTCCCATTTTACATACTAGCCTTTTATTTGACATAGAATCAAATGCTGGTACACTTAGTTACATTATATGTGCTTCATATTGATTTTGAAAAACATAAAGGGACTTATCCAGTACAAATACCAAGTTTAAAAATGCTGTGCCCATGGAGGTCTGTAGGCTCAGGTTTTATCCAGACTGAGACAAAAATTGGTCCTATTAACACTCAAAGAACTAGAACATATACTGCTAGAACAGGAAATAACATCTTCATTGAAATAGTTCATGGCTTGTAAGTGCCAAGTTCATGTTGCAATCAGAACGCATTAAAAGTACATGGCAATAAAAAAGTCATATTAATTACTTTTTAGGGATGGGTATTTTATTACCTTGACTGTTCTTTATTTTTTATCCACGAAGGGAGATTGTCTTTACTTATTTACTTGTTTAGAACCAGAACATTCCAAAACATGATCTACAGAAATGTCATCATGGCAAAATTGAAGTGGATACAAAGTACTGTACATGGAGTAGCTTATCAAAAAAGGTGATAGAATAGACTTGACATGCCCACATTAGATAAACACCAGCTGACAAGATGACCGTCAAATGTGTATAGGGGTTTCCCAACTCCCCTCCAACAGCAGATGTGTGTGTGTGTGGGGGGGGGGGCATCAGGCATGAAATCAAACATGCCCAATCCTTCATCCAATGTCATCTGCCAGTTGTTTGTTCTCACGACAGATAAGCTGGGTGTCAGACCCCCTCTGTTTCAGAAAACCCTTTTCATTTTAGCTGTTATCATTTCACATTAAATATTACTAATGTGTTTACATTATGTGTAATAGACACACATTCATGGGAATCTATGTGATGGACTATTGCTTCTAATTGATACATAAAAAAATCTGTCTGAATTAAAGCATTTTTAGAATGGAAATCAAGCTAGGCAAAACCCACTAAAGACAACCTGTAGAAAGAAGGTCACCACTTGTAAGAGTATTGGGTATTCCAGTTATTTTTACATTTATTATTGTTTTTCTTATATTATTTCTCAAAAGATGCTCCAAAACACTCTGGTGTGAATCCAGACTAATGCCTCATTCACACGTCAGTGTTCGGTTAGTGATTTCCATCAGTGATTTTGAGCCAAGACCAATTGCGGCTCTAAACACAGAACAGGTGCAGATCTTGAAGCTTCAGTCCTGGTTTTGATCATGTGAATGAGGCGTAAAGGTGTTTTAGGAATATTCCCAGGAATAAACTAATTACAGGGTATCCTGAGATTGGAATCCACAAGGAACAACTGTAATGAGTCATGGAACAGAGCAACAAGTGCTCTGTTGGGCAGGGAGAACCATGAGCTCATGAATATGGGGACTCATTTGGCATGAGCTCAAGCTGTTTAGCATACGATTTAGCAAAACATGTGGGTCAATTAAATAAAGTGACCCAACATACTGCTAAGGAGACTGTCACTAGTTTATATTGCCCTTAGTTAGGTAATGGATTCCCTTTAAGCTTGCAAATGGGAACTCAATACCATCTTGGAGAATTTGGAATTTCCCTTGCTCCCCTTCTCGCCTCTGAATAACAAGATACATAAAACTTATTATTTATATAATATCTTATTATTTCACTTTACCTCCAAGAGGTATGTACTTTTTAGAGACCAAGAAGAAAATTCAAGTGGTCAATTCTAATAATACGGTTCAAGTAGTAAATTATAGCACTGCCTATGAAGATGATTATTAATGATTCCTATGACTCACCCATGAGTGCATTCAGTAAAGTAATTCTGTGCCCTACTTTTGAGGTCAGAACGGCTCTATATTTACATTCTAACTCTATTAAGACTGAGGAAATGATCTTGTGTGCACAAGGATTCACTGATTAGGTTATCTGTACATTACATATGGTAACTTGTACGTGAGCAATTGTGCTTTAAATATAGAATACACAGAACATGCAGTCCTTGCTTATTCTTGAAAAATGTGTGATGTACGGGAAATTAAGGCTGACACTTCTAAGGGCTTATGACATGGCAGTGTCATTTTTCACTTGTTACAAATATCAACCTGAAAGCTATGACAAGATACAAGCGCACCTCTCGCACAGCAATAAGTACCTGTCATTCCACAAAGATAAACTATAAGTCAGTTTTAAGGCAGCTAGGCACACATTTTTACACCACCTTTGCATTTTTACAGTTTTGAAATATGGGTGGGAAAGTTGGTGTGGTTAGCTATGTTAATGAGTTTCACTCCAGATTTATCATTGAGACTTTTTAAAAAGTCAAAAAAGTCGCACTCTCACTCAAGGAGGAGGATGGAGTAGGAAAACTGGAGGAGCTTTCCTAGTCAAAACTGTTAAGTTTAAGAAGAAGACAACATGAGAGATTTGATAAATGTGGAATAAGGCACTCCAACGTAGACTCAAGCAAACCTGACTTCAAATATACCCCGTCTGTACTAGTTTGTTCATTACTAGAGATGAGCGAGCACTAAAATGCTCGGGTGCTCGTTATTCGAGTCGAATTTTTCCTGATGCTCGGGTGCTCGTTTCGAATAACGAACCCCATTGAAGTCAATGGGAGACTCGAGCATTTTTTGCAGGGGACCAGAGCTCTGCATAGGGAAGGTTGCGTGAAAACCTGGAAACCTCAGAAAATGATGGAAACACCACGGAAATGGACAGGAAACAGCAGGGGCAGCATGCATGGATGCCTCTGAGACTGCCTAATCATACCATTATGCCAAATTCTGGGCAACAGCCTGGTGGTGACCCTCAAGACAATTGTGCTGACCCACACCAAGATGGGCAAGGCACATGCCCATCACATGTTAGTAAAGCACCCAACTAGGTGCAACGAAGGTCCATCACCGCCTGCGGGTGACACCACTGCCCATGCTGGCTCTGTGGCCTATCCCCCGCCCCACGATGCAGGCATAAGCCCGACACAGCGTGGTGACAGCGTGGTGACACCAACAAGTGACCAAGTTAGATTGAGGTAGCAGGTGAACCACCCAAAAATTTACCCTGACACAGCATGAAGGTGAACCCAGAGTGACCAAGTAAGACTGAGGTAGCAGGTGAAGCACTTAAAATTTTACCCTGATACGGAATGGCGGTGAACGTCAGACGCCGCCTGCATGAGATTAGGGATAGAGCTGCTGTCTGTCAGGGAGAGTGTTAGGGCCTCAATTTAGATTTTGGTTAGGCAGGAATCACCCACAAAGAACCCAACAGCCCTTCTAAGGGCTACGAGCACCTTTTTTTTGGCTCCTCCTGGCTGCTGCATGAGATTAGGGATAGAGCTGCTGTCTGTCAGGGAGAGTGTTAGGGCCTCAATTTAGATTTTGGTTAGGCAGGAATCACCCACAAAGAACCCAACAGCCCTTCTAAGGGCTACAAGCACCTTTTTTTGGCTCCTCCTGGCTGCTGCATGAGATTAGGGATAGAGCTGCTGTCTGTCAGGGAGAGTGTTAGGGCCTCAATTTAGATATTGGTTAGGCAGGAATCACCCTCAAAGAACCCAACAGCCCTTCTTAGGGCTACAAGCACCTTTTTTTTTGTCTCCTCCTGGCTGCTGCATGAGATTAGGGATAGAATTGCTGTCTGCAGGAATAGTGCTAGGGCCTCAATTTAGATGTTGGTTAGGCAGGAATCACCCACAAAGAACCCAACAGCCTTTCTAAGGGCTACAAGCACCTTTTCTTTTTGGTCTCCTCCTGGCTGCTGCATGAGATTAGGGATAGAGCTGCTGTCTGTCAGGGAGAGTGTTAGGGCCTCAATTTAGATGTTGGTTAGGCAGGAATCACCCACAAAGAACCCAACAGCCCTTCTAAGGGCTACAAGCACCTTTTTTTTTGGTCTCCTCCTGGCTGCTGGCTGGGACTTGTAGTGCAGCTACCGCCATCTTTGCTGCACACTGTTAGGGCGTGAAATTAGAATGTGGTTAGGCAGGAATCATCCACAAAGAACCCAACGGTCCTTCTAAGGGCTACAACAACCTTTTTTTTTGGCCTCCTCTCAGCTGCTGGCTAGGACTTGTAGTGCAGCTACCGCCATCTTGGCTGCACGCTGTGCACAGCGACTGGTGGTAGAAGGGACAGCACGAGGTCCACACAGACCCAAAAGAAATTGCCCAAAGTCCTCTCAGTACTCATTTTTGCTGCTGCTGGTGCTGCTGCACCTTGGCTTGCTGGGATCTGTAGTGCAGTCTAGTGAATATGTTTTTTCTATCATTTTTATACACTACAGTCCAGTGAACAATTATGTAGTGTACTGTACAGTAGCGTCAGTCTAGGGAATACATTTTTTCTCTCAGTTATATATACTACAGTCCAGTGAACAATTATTTAGTGTGCTGTACAGTAGCGTCAGTCTAGGGAATACGTTTTTTTCTCTCAGTTATATATCCTACAGTCCAGTGAACAATTATTTGGTGTGCTGTACAGTACCATCAGTCTAGGGAATACGTTTTTTCTCTCAGTTATATATCCTACAGTCCAGTGAACAATTATTTAGTGTGCTGTACAGTAGCGTCAGTCTAGGGAATGCGTTTTTTCTCAGTTATATGTACTACAGTCCAGTGAAAAATTAAGTGCTTTGCGGTAAATTAGCCGCAGTCTAAAAATTCCTTTTTTTCTCTCAGTTATATATACTACAGTGCAGTGAACAATTCTGTTGTGTGCGGTATAGTAGCCACACTCTAGTGTTGACACCAACAAGTGACCAAGTTAGTTGAGGTAGCAGGTGAAGCACATAAAATTTTACCCTGACACAGCATGGCGGTGAACCCAGAGTGACCAAGTGAGACTGAGGTAGCAGGTGAAGCACATAAAATTTTACCCTGACACAGCATGGCGGTGAACCAAGAGTGACCAAGTTAGACTGATGTAGCAGGTGAAACACATAAAATTTTACCCTGACACAGCATGGCGGTGAACCCAGAGTGACCAAATTAGACTGATGTAGCAGGTGAACCACCCAAAAAATTAACCCTGACACAGCATGGCAGTGACAGCACCAATGCCTTGGTCAGACTGAGATTGCAGTCAAATGGCTGTAGGTGAGCCTCCCAAAAAATTGTTTTAAAGTGTTTGAAGTTGACTCTCCTAAAAAATTGTTTTTGAGTGTCTGTAGTTGACCCTCCTAAAAAATTGTTTTTGAGTTTCTGTATTTGACCCTCCTAAAAAATTGTTTTTGAGTGTCTGTAGTTGACGCTCGTAAAAAAATTGATTGGAGAGAGGGCCTGTAGGTGGCCCTCTGTAAACATTGTTTGAAAACAGAGCCAGTAGGCCCTCTGAAAAATTGCCTGTTGGCTCAGCGTTTGTGTATGAAGAGAAGGAGGAAGAGGAGGGGAGGAGAGGAGAGGAATCGGATACATAAACAATGTTCATGTTGAGCTGCTTTCCCCCGGTGGAGATTTGAATTCCAGTGAAATCCAGGCTTTATTCATTTAAATAAGCGTCAGCCTGTCAGCACTGTCTGTTGACAGGCATGTACGCTTATCAATGATGATGCCACCAGCAGCACTGAAGACCCGCTCTGACAACACGCTAGCGGCAGGGCAGGCCAGCACCTCCAAGGCGTACAGCGCCAGTTCGGGCCACGTGTCCAGCTTTGCAACCCAGTAGTTGTATGGAGCAGAGTGATCACGCAGGACGCTGGTTTGGTCAGCTATGTACTCCCTCACCATCTTTCTGAACAGCTCCCCACTACTCTGCCTAGACTGGGGACGGGTGACATAGTCTTGCTGGGGTGACATAAAACTGGCAAAGGCCTTGGAGAGTGTTCCCCTGCCAGTGCTTGACAAGCTGCCTGCTCCCCTCCTCTCCCCCGCTAGTTGGCCCGCAGAACTACGTCCTCTGCCGCTAGCGGTGTCAGATGGGAAGTATAGTTTCAGCTTGTGCACCAGGGCCTGTTGATATTGATTCACTCTCATACTCTTCTCCTCTACAGGAATGAGAGTGGAAAAGTTCTGCTTGTACCGGGGGTCCAGGAGGGTAAACACCCAGTAATCGGTGTTGTCAAAAATGCTTCTAACGCGAGGGTCACGGGAAAGACAGCCTAACATGAAGTCAGCCATGTGCGCA
>ONZH01005617.1:0-31444 GCA_900303285.1 Rhinella marina
AATTTTGTCAGTGCCCTCTTCAAAAAAAATTATGATATGAGTTGTAAGAACATTAGATGTTACTTTGGCATTATGCTACACTGAAATGAAATTCAAACTATATCTTCACAGCAACCACATTACACATATATTCTAAAATTATAGTAAGAATACACTGTGATAAATGATATTATTTGCACAATTCATGTTTTGTAGTTTATCTGATTCCCCTAACATTAACAAGCAGTGGTGAATCAATTAGGGTGCATTCACACATGCTGATTTGATACTGTTTTTGAAGCCAAAAATAGGATTTTAAAAGAGACAAGTAGAATGTTTCCTGTATAATTCCCTCCAATTTATGATCCATTCCTTACTTTGGCTTCAAAAACAGCATATGGAAAGTGCACATGTCAAAGCATTTTGACGATTATGGCAAATTTAGGACAATAGGCAAACTGATTTTATTCTAAGGGCCATGTTAGGCAAAACAGGTTAATTACCCAATCCCTCAATATACACTATCCAGGAGATATTTCAGTATGGTTCCATACTAGCCTAGACTGAACTTATTTAGGAATGGCAAGCAATCAGCATGGTGGCTCAGTGGTTAGCACTGATGCCTTGAGGTATTGGGTTTGAATCTAACCAAGGACAACATCTGCATGGAGTTCATGTGTTCTCATTGTGTTTGCGTTAGTTTCCTCCACGCTCCAAAAACATACAGATATGTTAATTTGGGATTTACACTGTGAGCCCCAGTAGGGACAGTGAGTGGTGACAATCTCTGCACAACACTGTGAAATATGTGAGTGCTATATAAATAAGGAGTAAAATAAACTCCAAAGAATCATGTAACCAGAAGAAAAATAGTGATGTTGATGCAACAGTACAGGATGAAGCTATAGTGTTAGACATGATACAGTGTTCTGGCAATGATACATGTTAACAACCATGTCATGCATTGAGCTTGATTAGCCTTCAGTGCCAGAAATGTGAAAGCTATCATCACGCTTCCAAATTCAGGCCTTCTGACAGAATTTTTTAGAAAGATAGTGAATCTAAATAGATTGCATACTGTTAGCATGACATATTTTCACATATGAATTATGCTATGGGATCATATAACTGGAAAATGAAGAAGTTCTGCTCCATAAAAATGAATACTTGATGGATACAGTACTTAAAATGAAAAGCTGGATTGATTGTATTATTAATCCCAGCAAACTCCTCTAGTCTAATCCAAATTTAATTAAGGTCATGCTAGATATATTTCCCATTATCCAAAGAAATTCTTTATGTAGGTATGTAAAGTCTGTGAATCTGTTAAGGGAAATAAATGATACAAGAATCATAAAGAAAACCAAAACTAAGGTGACTAATCATTAATAAAAGTCACATAGCATTAGCTAACCCTTTTATTGACTCCTCAAAAAGAATATGAGTCTCTTTTTATAGGTTAAGAAGGAGCATCTGGAAAACAAACTGTAGCATATATCTGCCCAATGTCTACCTATTACACAAGATCAACATACTGTACATATATAGCTGAGTAATTGTGAATATACAGTGAATCATTTATTTTTGCCTCACTGCCTAATATGTTCTACTCCTGAACTGCTTTCACAATTCTGCAGACTTCAGAGCAGAAATCACCTTCAATTCAGTGGATGTACAGAACTTGGTGATTTGCTTTCTAGACAATGTCATCTTTACATCAGGGACTCATGGGAAAAAGTGTGATTTTTAAAGGTGGGTTCTAGAGATGAGCGAATCTATTCGCCAATTCGTTGATTCGTATCGAATCTTGGAAATTTTTAGCTGTGAAGCGAATCCGAATATTAGGTGATTCGCTTTGGCTTTGTATGCATTCGCTACTTAGTTTGTCCTATAAATTATACGCTATTGCTACGTATAAGTTACTGTTGCGTACAAATTCAATTCATTAGCGAAATTTTACTGTTAGTTCGTTTATTGTGTGCAAAAACCCGGGAAGAAAGCGGTCACCTGACCTAGTGGGCAGGTCTTGCTCTGATTGGCTCAGGCTCGTTAAGCCACTGACGCATCACTTCTGCTGCGACTGCTGAGATGAGCAGAAGCACTGTGTGTTTAGTTCTGAGACTCTGAGACCTGTTTTGTGAAAATCGGGGTGTAATTGCTCTGGGAATCCATATTACACATATCAGGGATACTGCAGGGCAAGTGCAGGGCTAGTAATTAATCATGCAGGGAGAGAGAGACAGGGAGAGATAGGGAGAGACAGGGAGAGACAGTGAGATACAGGGACAAAGACCAGCTGCAGGGCCACAGAGTGAATTGAAAAATGTCTGGAATGGATAAGCAAAAGTGGTTAAGTTCCAGCCAGACCTCGAGCTCTAAAAAAAAGGAGAAGGTGGCACAGGGCAGAAGTTCCAAAGGATCTGTTGCCGGAGCATCTACTAGTAGTATTCGCAATACTTGGCCGTTGTTCCACTAGGCTAACCCACCAAGGCGCAAAATTGTAGTGGAGGAGAAAGTGTATGAGGTAATGGAATGGGTGGCACACTCATCTCAGTCTCAGCTGGATGATCTGCTGTCATCTGCTGATACAGTATCCATATAAACCCAGGGGTCAGACTCAGAGCATTCCTCCTGCTCCACCATTCCTCTCCAGCAAAGCCCGCCATTTTCGTACGCACTTTGTACGCTTATGCGTAGGTGTTCAAAAAGGTTGCGTACCTTTTTACCTGAACGTTCATTATTAGTGCGCGAATGTTCGCTAAAAGCCATATAAATACAGTACATATATTTTGTACGCAAATTCAACTAATCTATTTGTCGAATATACGAATTTTAGGAAAAGTTCAGCGAACGTTTGGCGAATAACATTTTGCATGATTCGCTCATCTCTAGTGGGTTCCAAGCACAATTATGCTTGTGGTGTCTTGCCTATACTATATATGGTACTGGCTTTGCCAGCTTTTTCCGTTTTATATTACATTGAATTTTTTAAAGGGGTTGTCTCATCATAGACAATGGGGGCATAGCATTAGGATATGCCCCCATTGTCTTATAGGTGCGGGTCCCACCACTGGGACCCGCACCTATATCGAGAACGGAGCCCCGCAAGGTGGTGGCTGGAGGACTCTCCATAGAAGTTAATGGGAGCGTACCGCGCAGACGCGGCCCCCACTCCCATCCATTTCTATGGGGCTGACGGAAATAGCCAAGCTAATGCCCTCCTTCACTTGTGGGGCTCCATTCTCGATATAGGTGGGACCTGCACCTATAAGACAATGGGGGGCATATCCTAGCTATATGCTCCCATTGTCCATAATGAGACAACCCCAAAGGTTTATTAATCATTTCCTGGTGCAATAAGGGTGGTTTTACATGCACATTGATTTTTGGAAAATGTTACTGAAGTTTATGATACAGTTTTGTTTGTTTTTTTAATATTTCTTTATTGACAATCAGGATACATACAGGCATACCGAACACTGTAGCATAGAATGGATGAATAAAGACATCATAACAACAAACCTGATCATTATTTTTCACATTTTCTTCCCTCCCCCCCCAAAACCACCCCTCCCCCAACATAACTTCCTCACCTACTAACCTTAAAGTGAGCTCCGTGGATTTTAACTACTCATCTAACACCAGAGAAGATGCCTCCAGTTACACCTGCAGCTTCCCCAGCTTATTTCCAATCTGAGCCTCCAGATACCATTTCGTCTGGACAAACGGTTGCATCAATTCTTTTATCTCTCCTGTATACATAACTTCTTCAATAAACTTCCTCCATTTCTTGATGAACTTGCCCACTGCTTTTTCTTTATTAGTCTCCGTGTCAAGTCTTTCCATATACAGTAAATGTTTCATTAGACCTAGTACCTCCTCCCATTCCGGGACTACCGGTTCCAACCAGTGTTTCAGCAGGCTTTTTTTACCGCCATCAGTAAGATATGGACCCCTTTTTCCTTCACGATCGATGAGGCCGTATCCTCCTGATCCTTAGGAACATAATGGAATATGCACTGCAATGGCTTAGGTGCCACCTCTACTTTCCATATCTGATTTATCAATTGAAGTGCTGTACTCCATATGCTCCGTAAGTTAGGACAATCCCAAAGACAATGCAATAAAGATGCTTTATTCTGACCACATTTGGGCATGCCCTTAGGTAATGGGCTGGAGCCTCTTTATATGAAAAATCAAATGCATAGGTCGCCTTATGCAGGATTTTTAGCTGGATTTCCCTCCAATTCTCCACCAGAACGGCTTGTCGCACACACTCCATTCCCTCTCTCAGTTTTTTAGTCAAATCCACCTCCTCCACTTCCCTAAGCCAATTTTTAAAAGTGTCTGTTACCAAGCCCATTGATTGTATCCCATGCATTCTACGGTATATGTCGGATAGTGGCAATGAGGACTTATCAGATCCCAGCAACCCCCTGAACCAAGTCAATCTAGTATCTTCTCCCAGAGACTTAGATAGCCCCAGGCAGTACGACCGTAATTGTTGATAAGGGAGATAGTGAGCTGAGGATAGCTGATATTTCACTCTAAGATCCTCCCATGACAACAAGAGTTGACCTGTGGAATCCAATGTATCCTGCAACACTTTTATCCCCTGCTGTCTCCATCTCTCGTACATTTTATTGGTTTGACCCTGCTGGAAGGCTGGCAAGGTCCACAAAGGCATTCCCGGGGAAAGATAAATGGGGAGTTTATATATTTTTCTGACTTCTTTCCATGCTATCACTGTATCTCTCAGCAGTATAATATGTTTCACTCCAACCAGCATATCTTTCCATTTTGTATGCAATAATGCAGACAAGGCCCATGGGCTCGCCAACTCTCTTTCTAAACAGAAATCAGAAAAATACGATGTCCCCCAGTACCAATCCTTCACATGTCTAAACAGGGCTGCTAAATTATAAAGCCTAATATTAGGCAATTGCAGACCCCCTTCCCACTTTAACATGCACAGCTTTTTGTAAGCTATACGAGGCCTTTTTCCTCTCCACAAAAAGGTAGTGAATGCAGATTGCAGTTTCATATGATCAGTGTGTTTAAGCAGCATGGGTATAGTCTGCATCGGGTATAGTAATCTCGAAAAACTAATCATTTTGATCAGTTGAGCCCTCCCACTCAGGGATAGTGGCAAGTCTTTCCAAGCCGTCAGTTCCCTAATAATTTTCTGGATCAGAGGGGGGTAATTTAAGGTATACAGCGATGATGGAGACCTTCCAATTTTTATTCCCAGATAGGTCAAATAATTTGTGGAAACTTCCTACTGCCAACCCAGTGGTGGAAGCCAAAGACTGATTTCCTAAAAACATCATCTGACTCTTTTGGTCATTGATCTTATAGCCCGTAACCGTTTCATAATAATGGAAGGTGTCCAATACCAACTGAATGTGCTCTTCTGGATCCCGCAAGTATAATAACAAGTCATCTGCAAAACAGGTCATCTTCAACATTTTATTCCCTATCGGGATACCCTCATATATGTCCGTTTGTAAAAACAATTGCACCAACGGCTCCAGGGCCAAGTTGAACAAGAGGGGGGATAAAGGACACCCCTGGCGTGTCCCCTTCTCTAGATTTATAACCCCTGATAAGAAGCCTGGCACCCACACCCTTGCTTTAGGAGCACTATATATGCTTTTTAGATAATTTCGGAATTACCCCACCAAGCCAAATCTATCTAGAACCTCCTCCATCCACTTCCAATTAACATTATCGAAAGCCTTTTCGGCGTCTATAGCTAACAAAGCCGGAGGTCTACTTAACTTCGAGGCTTGGATTACATCTTGTGTTAGCAAAACCCGCCTGATGTTCGTGACCGCAGAGCGGCCCTTTACAAATCCTACCTGGTGACTTCCTATGAGAATTGGTAAATATCTCGCCAATCTATTCGCCATTATCTTGGATAACAACTTTATATCCTGGTTTATCAAAGATATTGGATGATAAGATTCAGGGCTGCTAGGCCCTTGGGTAGAACTCTAATATATGCCATCTCTCCAGAAGGCAGCATATTCCCACCCCGTAACTTATCATTAAATAAATTAGCGAGAGGTGTCACCAATTCTCCCCCTAAAGCCTTATAAAATTCGACCGGAAACCCATCAGGGCCAGGGGCCTTACCATTTGACAACTGATTAATAGTTCTCTTTAGCTCCTCCGTTGTGACCTCTGAATTAAGATCCGCTAGAGCATCAGCAGATAAACCCGGGAGTGTTACCTTCCGTAAAAGATCCGCAGCACGGACACTATCATACGAATCCTTTGTATACAAATCAGTAAAGTAGTCCCCAAAGATTTGAACTATTGCTTTGGGATGATGTTGCAGAACCTGACATTTATCTTTTAGAGGCTGCAGAGGTATGTGTTTGGGCTGTCTCACCAGATTTGCTAGCATTTTACCTGCCTTGTTACCAAAGCGGAACAATGATGCTTTTTTGCGGTCCGCAAACCACCGTTCTTTACCTTCCAGATAATAATCAAAGTTATGTTTTGCTGTCACCCAACGTAACTTACGATCATCCGTGGGGTTTGCCATATACTGAGTATAAGCATCTCGGACTAATGCAGCTGCTTCGTCATACTTTTTCTGCACAGTCTTCCTTTTCCCTATAGTATACGCTAGAATCTGGCCCCTCAATACCGCCTTCGCGGTGTCCCAATATAACTGAGGATTCTGTTCGTGATCTTTATTATCCTGAGAATATCCCCACCACCAACCTCTCATCTTATCCACGAAGTCCTGGTCAGTCACCAAGTAACCAGGAAACCTCCAGATGTAATCTGTGCCTTTAGGCTGGGCGTCCACTAGCTCCATCATAACCGGGGCATGATCTGACACTACTAGATCCATAATGATTACCTGCCGGATTTTAGGTATCAGGCCTGGGGAAACCAGCATGTAATCTATACGGGACCAGGAAGCCTGCGCGTGGGAAAAATGGGTAAACTCCCTGTCAATAGGGTGATGATGTCTCCATGCATCAGTCAAACCCGTATTCATCAATAATGGACTAAGAGTCCGTTGTCCTGTTGCCACCACTCTCGCTCTATGTTCCCGGGTACGTCTGTCTTCCTGCTCATGGTGGACTCTATTAAAATCCCCTGCTACCAGTAATTGACTATTCACTTTCTTGAATAATCAGGCTTTCTAATTTGGCATAAAAACCCTGCTGCATTCTGTTTGGAGCGTATACATTAAGTAAAGTTAAAGGGCCAGATGGCACAGTTATATCCACTTTCAGCAACCTCCCCTCCTCATCCGTCATCATGTTCCCCATCAAGACCTGTAGTTTTTTGTGAAAAAGTATAATCACCCCTGCCTTTTTCCCCAGAGAAGGGGAGCCCAACACTTGTCCCACCCAGAGTCGTTTAAGCCTCCAGAAGTCTCCCTTCTCAAGGTGTGTCTCCTGTAGAAGAGCAATGTCCGCTCCCAACTTTTTTAGATGTCTCAGAATCATCATGCGCTTGTGTGGCGAGCGCAGCCCCTTCACATTCCATGTGATAATTCTCATGATTTGTGTAGCACACTTGGCTTCTCAGGAGGCACACCTTCCCCCACTGAATATAAGCATCTGTCTGGCCTTCCCCTAACTTTAGAAATCACACGGAGCTCACTAATACAACCCCCTTGTCCCCCCCCCTTCCCCAACACCCCAACAGTAGATACAAACAACGTCTGTGTATGTTGTGACTTCACTTTTTTCGCACTCCCCATGGTGCCGCCGTTGCCATCACAACACCAGGAAACCATCTACTACTTCTAGTTTTCTTCTGTACTATCATCTCCTTCTCCCTGACTCTTCTGTAAGACCCACTCATTGCCCATTAACCTATAACATAGCAATCAAATCCAGAAATCAACCGGTATCTCTCCTTAAATCTCCTCGCCACATAATATAACCCATTACAGAGGGTTGTATCAGCTTACGTGTCCTCCGAAAAGTGTAACATATCTCAGTCCCAAGATGTTCTATATTCCTGAGAATCCTCAATGGCCCGAGATGTAAAAGCGGGTCTGGCAGGGCTTCCTCTTTGCGCCGCAGCTTGTCGATGACCTCTTGCCGAGGGACTTCCTCTTCGCGGTGTACGCTGCGGGGACGGTGAAACACAATCTTCCTGGACTAGCGCCTCCATCGCTTCCTTCGGTGACAGGTAAGTGTCCGTGCAGCCATCAGCTCGGAAAACCCGCAAGGTGGCCGGGTAGATCAGCGCAAACTTGGTTCTCTTGTTGACCAACTCCGAGCACACATGTGAAAAAGCCCTCCTTCTCTTCGCCACCTCTGCCGAGTAGTCATTAAACAAAAGTACTTTATGGCCGCGTATCATCAGCGGACGGTCAAGTCGCCGGTATGTTCTGATAATAGCTTCTTTAGCAGCATAATTCAGGTATTTAGCTATAGCTGGTCGCGGCCTGTTGCCTTGGTCTTCCACTCTCGGAGGCCCTATCCGGTGGGCCCTCTCCACTGTATGCGCACCTTGCAAGCCCAAGACCTGAGGGACCTCCACCGCAAAGATCTGCGTTAGCTGAGCGATCCCAATTGATTCTGGCAGTCCCACAATGCGTAAGTTGCTCCTCCTGGAGCGGTTTTCCAGGTCCTCCACTTTTTCTTTAAGGGCCTGGTTAGCACGGAGAACCTCGCGTATTTGGGTATGGGCTTTCTCCATCTCATCCTCTATCAGGCCTATACGATGTTCCATCTCATGGATTTGGGAAGTATGTTGCGCCACATCTCTTTGTAGCTGCTGCAAGGCCGCGGCAACCGTGGCCTCCAACGTGGATTTAATATCAGGCGCCAGCAACTTAGCAACCTCCACCGCCATAGTCTTGCAGGAAATTGTAAGGTCCGGGTCTTGAGAATGTTGAAAAGCCTCCCCGTCTGAGGCCTCCGCGGAGTCTTCCGACTGGCGGGACGGCGGTTGTGAGGATGATCGCGTGAGCCTCTGTTGCACTTTCCCTTGCGTGGACGCCATCTTGCCCTTGGCCTGCTTCTCCTCACGAGGCGGGAGCGCGGGTTGCGATGTCAAGGGGCCGCCTTTTAACAGGTATTTATCCATATATATCACCTCCTGGCATTCCAGGGAGGTGAGTGAAGAGGGGGATGTTACCCCTTATAGGCGGCTAAGCCCCGGTAGGCGAGTCAAGGGATCCGGAGCTCCTTCACACCGCTCCTCACATGTGCGCGCCGGAACCGGAAGTCCTATGATACAGTTTTTTAGACAAAGTCAGAGTTTTTCCACAAGGAAGTCCATTCATTAAATTTCACATTCCTATTGAACTCACTTCTAGAACTGTGTGAAAAACTGCACCAAAAACTGTGGCATTTTTCTGAAAAACACTACTAATTCTGTCTAATACCGTATTTAAAGAGTATAAACTTAAAGCGGCTCTGTCACCAGGATCAACCCTATTAAACCAGGCATACTGGCTGGTAGAGCTCATCATGCTGATTAAAACTGTACCTTTCTTTTGTCTGTATGATAAATAGCTGCAGAGAAATCAGCGTTTTTATTCATATGCAAATGAGCAATTGGAGCACTCAGAGGTGGGGCTGAATATTCTGAGCACTGCTCTGTAACACCCCCTGTGCCCTGCACACGCTCACCTCCCATTGACTGACAGGGCTAGACATCAGGCTGTGTGCTAGAGCTATGTGCTAGCAAGTAAATATCACATACACTATAGCTGTACCACACTGAGATCTGCTCAGAAAGCTAATACACATATTACTGCTGTATTCACAGGCATAATATATGATTATACAGACACCAATAATGTGTGTTGCCAATGAAAACACCATGACCCATTATGAGGTGATGCTATAGCTTGGTGGGTAAGTTGTTGGTTTTGTATGTAGAGATCCCAGGTTTCAATCTTAGGTAAGACATCACAGTTTTTTTCTTCCACATGTATCCCATAAGAAAAGAAATGTCTTTACTATATTTAGAAAGCTAATAAATATTACTGGTTTCTTTATAATCATGTACCGTGTCTGTAAATAAACCAGTAATAAGTTTTAGCAAAAACAAAACACTTTTTTCACTCAATATAGTAAGGCCTTATTATTATATATTATATAAATAATATGGTTTTAAATAAATAATAAAAAAAAACAGAAAGAAAACATATACCTCTTCAAGGCTTTGAACCTGCAATCTCTAGGAGTAGGGCAGACTACTATACCACTAAGCTATAGCATCAAATCATTATGGCTTATGGTGTTTTAATGCTTATAAGGCAACACACATTATTGGTGTCTGTATGATCATATATTGTGCCTGTGAATAAAGCAGTGATATGTGTATTAGCTTTCTGAGCAGATCTCAGTGTGGTGCAGCTATAGTGTATGTGAAATTTACTTGCTAGCACACAGCTCTGCCCTCAGCCTGCTGTCTAGCCCTGTCAGTCAATGGGAGGGGGGTGTGTACAGAGCAAAGGGGGTGTTACAGAGCAGTGCTAAGAATATTAAGCCCCACCTCTCAGTGCTCCGATGGCTCATTTGCATATGAATTACAAACCCTGATTTCTCTGCAGCTATTTATCATGCAAACAAAAGAAAGGTATAGTTTCAATCAGCATGATGAGCTCTACCAGCCAGTATGCCTGGTTTAATGGGGTTGATCCTGGTGACAGAGCCTCTTTAAGCGAGACAGTCTAAAATGCACCTGGTTTATCAAAGTTGTTCATCCTGGATGATAAATTTAGTGCAACTTTAGACATTCTTGTCTAACTTTACACTACCCGTTGGCTGGCTTAATCTTCATTAAAATTTGCGCCAATGTACACAAAAATTTTACAGTGGATGTTGGCGCATCTTAAGCCTTGCCGTTTTCCTAACAAACCACACCCCTTTGCTAGGCAAGGTGTATAAAACACATAATAAAGCCCCTCTGTGTGAAAGCACTCCTTAGTGGGTGTATTAATCTCTGATGGTCTATGTGAAAAAAGGGGTAGAATTTGATGTTCATTATTCTTAGTAATCTAAGTTGATTATGGGTAAATATCGAATGTCCATGGGTAGGTATTAGAGTTGAGCGAACGTGCTCGTAACGAGCACTGTAGCGCTCGGATCCCCTGCGCTTGCATGGCCGCAGGCATCCGGATCCGTCCTCACCTGACTGTAAGTCGATGGTGGCGGATCCGTTTGGTATGACACACAAGTGTGTCATACCAAACGGATCCATCCCCACTGACTTGCAGTCGGGTGAGGAGGACGGATCCGGATGGCTGCGCCCATGCGAGTGCAGGGGATCCGAGCAGTACAGTGCTCCTTACGAGCACGTTCGCTCAACTCTAGTTCGTATTAATATCTTATATTCCTGTTGTTTTGGAATGGTGAGTGAATTTATGGAGGTTAACTAGGGCAGGAAAGTGTAAGAATTATTTAATTTTACTAAATCTACATATGGTGGTCGATGGGCGGTTTTTCTGACACAGACCTTTAAATCTGTTACCTACCTTCTGATAGCCATGGAGCTATATATTATATAAATAAAGGTGTCCTGCATGCAGGATTTTTTTTGTCAGCTCTTTCCAGCCAATATGCAGGCTAAGAGAATTCCATTGCAGATGTGAACATGCCATAAGATATGTATTTAGATGTATTTTTATTTTTGATTAGTCGTAATGAAAGGGTAAAAGCACAACAATATTTTGCTAGCATGGCTGACATTGACCCATGTAAATAGAGCATTCACCCATAGGAACTTTTAATCAGGTTCCTGTATACACTGATTTTTTACTAAGCATTTATATAGTAAAAACATTTTATGTTATGAATAACATACACAAAGGCTGGCAATGCTGCCAAATGACCTTTGAGTCATAGAATCTGAGAAAAATTTCTATTGGGGACATGAAATGAGCATTTAGTTGGCATGCTATATCTAAGACTTCAGTTGAATGACAGGCCTACTGTGAAAGTAAGAAGATGAAGATCTAATCTGACCTAGTACTAATAAACTTGCTATATTTTGCCAGAGAGGTCAGCACAGGTGCAAGCTGTGTCCAGTGGGGCATGGATATGTTCCTCAGAGGTATTTCAGCAAATCCACGTTTAATGAAAGAGGCAAGGGTCATGTTTTGGTGCACATTTTTTGTGGGACTTTTCTGAGAAAACTGGAATAACAACTTGTCTGGGCTCTATATATAGAGTCATCAGCGCAAGTAACACAAACTCTTATATAAATGACACCATTTACATCCACTTTTGCTTTCTACACACCATTGGTTGCTTAATACGCTCAGCTCTATTTAATATTTAAGGTTTATTAGCCATGTCCCAGTAAAATCACTAAAAAAAGCTAATGAAACCTTAATGAAGTTTAATATAGTATGTGACAACACAAATGGTAATGCTGATTTTAGGCAGCTATTTCCAAGCTCATTAGAAAAAGTATAGATAGCAATAATATTGCAGAGAGAGGATTACTGTAAATGTGGTACCTGTCTGTCATCACATCATTTAATTAACATACTGTAAGCTGGAAACAAAGAATGCCAGTAACATTCAACAAATTTACTTCCAGCACCAGCGTGAAGACCTTTATTTCAATGCAGCTGTTACAGATTTGCCCATTTCTCACTCTTTTTATTGGTTCAACTCCATTTATTTCTAGCAGTTTGCTCAACTTGTAAACCTATGGAATCATTTTAAATTGGTCGGCCAGAAGTGTTTGGATAAAATAATGCTTTCTCTCCTGATGGTTTCCCGAGAGTTGAAGATGTTAACTCTTTGTTTGCAGAATAGGATGATACATGCCCAAACAACATAGTCGAGTTGGTGCCATTTCTGTGGCAGTCCGCATAATATGTTTTCCTAACTTTGAACTGACAAGGAGGTAACAGAAAATAAAGTTGCACTAGTTCTAATGTTTCCTTTTTTCT
Organism: Rhinella marina; assembly: GCA_900303285.1. Lineage (NCBI taxonomy): Eukaryota > Metazoa > Chordata > Amphibia > Anura > Bufonidae > Rhinella > Rhinella marina. Next base: position 12,881 of record ONZH01005617.1, read on the forward strand.
ATGATGATAAATAAAAAAAAATCTTTTAATTTGTTAAAGAGGTTCTTCACCTCTGGGGACCTTTTCTACAGACCCACCCAGTGTGGATGGACCCATGGTGGTAATCATACATACCAGATCCTCGTTGCTGGGTTCCAGCTCCATCACTGCCCTGACGGCTCTGCAGGTCCCGGGTCTCCCCAGATGAACATCCATTTTGACACGGTTCACATCACTGCTGAAGCCAATGACTGGCTGCAGCAGTGACGTGTCACCCATGCATCATGTCACTGGGTTAAATACTGTATGGGTGACACATCACCTGCAGAGCTGGCGGGGCAGCATGGAGCCACAACCCAGAAGCAGGAATCAAGTAAGTATGATTACCACCGCAGATTCGGCCATACTCATACTAAGTCCCAAGGGGTGAACTACCCCTTAAATCTGTTAGATGTAATGAAACAATGTACACCTTTACATTGCAATTTTTAATATAATTTTCTGGAAAGTCTTCATTAAAAAATATTCCTACCATTTTGCTGCTGCAGAGTCTGTACAACTCATTCACATAGCAGACTGCCCTGCTTCTACCATAGATCCAGCAGCACAATGTTCCTGGTTCTATCAACTTTCTCTGTTCTCACTCTGCTATCAGTGTTAAGAGATAGCAAGGAGAGAGAGGAAGCCATACACAGCAGATCAGAGTACTGAGAGGGAGGAACGCCTCCATGTTTTCAGGGAGGGCAGGTCACTGAATCTGTTCCAAATCACAGAAAGAGGCTCACACACAAGTGGGCAAGGGAGGCCAAGTCACACAGGCTGTGTACGTGTGTACAGAGACATAGGAAGGACCACAGAAAAGAGGAGGACATTAGATACTCCTCAGAATCAATGTTTACCAGCACAAGGGAAAAAAATAAGACTCATGGGCATACCAGGGAATCTATAAATGAACAAAAGAATGAAGATTGCACATTGGGAAAATTAGTGCAAATCGTTTTTTCAAGGAAACCACTTTCAAACCATTTTTTCATTGCAAACATGCCTACAGCCTGTAAATTGGTTGTCTGGTTTAGAAAAATTGCAAATACATTTTTTAGGAAATTTATAATAGAAAATGGGCCTCCTTTTAAGGAGGTTTTAAACAGAGTAGTGAATTTGCCTGATGAAGAGGGCTTTCCACCATTGAAACATGTAGCACAAATAAAGAAACTTTTAACTTTATACTTACCTGTCAAGAAGTTTTCTGGGCAGTGCCATGATTCCGGACCTGTTCCTTTTCTGATTTTTTACTCTCTGTTTTAGCCGTAATGGAGAAGGGGACTGGCTTAGCTGTTGTACTGAATGACATAGCAAGCCGCCTTCTAGCACAACACTAGAGTCACATATTGACATAAAGAGGGGAGAAATCTCCATTTCTGTGTTGGACTCAACCAGAATTGCTGGGGTATTTAAATATTAGACATTAGTAAGTGCACATGGTTTACATTTCTAATGCATCAAAATAACTTTTTTGTCTGGATGAACAACCTCCTTCAGGTAATTTGTCATAATAAGGAATGGACTGGACATAGACCCTACAGGGAATTTTATCGGTGGGCCAATGCCCACAGGTCCATCCGACCTCTCCTCACTGCTGCAGGCCGGGCACCTAGTACTGTGGGAACTATGGAGGTCACTATTAGAGGAAGTCCAGGCAGCATGCTGAAGGTAGGGCTGGCTTGGTGTTGTAGCCCACATCTTACCTTCTAGGTTTCCTGCTCAATATCCATATTAGAGGCAACTGGAGGAGGGGGGGGAAATGTGGCAGTTATTGATAGCCACCACAGAGGAACAGCTCCTGGGGTGTTATTTTGTGCTGCAGTATCATATTACCAACCCTGCCAAATAGTATTGACCCCATCTACTTGTGTTGCCCTACCTTTTGTCAATTTGGACTCACCTCCAACATTGTGGCCACATTTCATTTTTTCCAGGGTCCCTTTAAATGCCCCTAGTGACATTCAATCTGGGTATCTTTTTTGGTTGTGCCTTTTTTAACAGGTGTTTAAAGGATCAATGAGCTATGCAGCAAAAGAAATAGTAATACATCACCATAGTATCTTTGGTGGCCCTACATGAATATTTTAGAACCAATTGACTTCCCTTATATCTAAAGCACTCCATTCACAAGCTGATCATTCTAATTATACACATACAGAACAGTATAACTAACAGTATAACTAAAAATATAAGTTGACAGTGGATGATTCTCCCTATTTCCACATAATTTCTATTTGTGGAGTGTAGAGGAATGAGTGATTATTGTCATTGCCTTCCACACAAGCTAATGTATAATAAGACCATACGTCTATTAATGTATGCTTGTTGAAGGTGGACCTACATTGTTGAGTGCACTGTTCAATTTATCATAAATGAATAAAAATAATAGATATCAAACAACATCCCTTTTAGTCAGTGAAGCAGATTAATAAGAGGTTGAAGTGTATGAAGGCGATAAGATATATTAAAGCAGAAGTAATGGGTCAGGAGTAAATGATTCAGGGGCCAAACAACTAGAGATGAGCAAAATTCTCAAAACTTCAATTCAGCTGCTTTGCAGAATTTCCCCAAAAAATTCATCACAAATTACTTGGTCACAAAGCGCATTGTAGATGTACAGTAGCATTCATCGCTGATCACAGCATATGAGATGACCATTGAGAGCTGTCAGGGGTTAATCAGTTAAAAATACTCACCATATACATTTGTTCACAAAGAGTCTGCCTCAGCCGTCTTGATTGAAGATCCAACACATATGTCACCACGCAAGAGATTTTGCGCAGGATCATCAATCAAGATGGCCGTGGTGGACTCTGTGCACAAATGGATGAGGTGAGTATGATTTTTTTTTACCGCCATTTTAGGAAAAATTCATTCCTTACCACTATACACGAGGAAAATCGGCTTTGTAGTGAATCAAATTTTCCCTGAAATTCGGATCGAAGTCCACTTCCCGAACTTCGATTCTCTCAACACTACAAACAACCATAGTTGACGGTTGGGGTGTGTCCTGTAAAACTTCTCTAGACACCTTGACATATAGGACACCCCTGAATTCATGAATCTGCCAACCACCTGAAATCGAAACTGGACAAAGAGTTTAAGTCTGTTCAAGGTAATTCATCTTGGGTTTCTCTATAAAATGACATGCTGCAGTATTCTGTTTTGTGTTTGAGCCAATAGACTGGGTTGGGGATTGTCACCCATCAGTGAATTAGTCCAGAATCTGAGCAGTCTCTTACCTTTACTACCATCATAAAACATTTCTTCAACACCTTATTATAGCAAAATGCACAGACAACCAATAGGTGAAATGAAATGTCTTGCAGCGAGGTGACAAACTGATACCTTGTAAGTTTAGGTTCGGCTGACTTTTGAGTTTAGGCAAGAACAATATACCACAATGTCAATTTGAAAGCTTCCTTGAGCAAAGCAAATAGTAAATAATGAAATGCATTCACTCTCATTACATGTAAGTCACGAAAATATGCACATAAAAATGTACTGGTTTCTCTTTGCTATATACTTACCATGTACATAAGATAAAAAAAAACATTAAATTATTCAAAAATGTAGATCAAAATACATCAAATGAGATATCAAGAGATAGGTGTGGAGACCACAGGTTTAGTAATACATATAACAAGAGAAATAAAGTGACTAAATCACCACCATGTTTCTGGATGGGTATGATTCATACCCAACTGCTTGGATTCATACCCAACCAGAAATATGGTGGTGACATCAACCAAACGCTGTACCTTTGGTTAGGGCTAGAACCTTCTTGCTATTTTTATGCATCCATTATCTATATTGTTACCTGAAACGAGCTGGTGTATCTTGAATAAGTTCTTATCCACCTTTATCACCCCCTGAGGAGCCCAGGAGCCTGGGCGAAATGCGTTGGAGTCTTGGGTGATAGATATTATTTTACTTTCTTTCCTTATACTTATAGAGCTATATAGGGATTAACAGGTTAGGTTCGGGGACAGGGAACCTCTACCATCTGGGGGTATCCCTGGGCTAAGGGCCTATACCTAGGGCCCCTTTTGGGATAGCCCCTTCTTTTCTTTCCCTAACCGTTTCACCCTATCCAGCTTATTTTCTATAGGCTTTTTTGACACAATATATTAAATGTTTATTTTAAAAAAGGTATCAATAAATATCTGATTTTAGGAGTCACTTTATTTCTCTTGAAAAATGTAGATCAACCTAAGGCCTCTTTCACACACCTGTGTCCATGATGACATCTGTGACAAGAAAGTCAGTGGTTCATCTGTTAAGATGTCCATGAAGGATCCATGTTGTTCAGTTTTTGCCCTCCATGTGTCATCCGTAATTCACATACACTGCTATGCTAAAAGTAATTTCCAGAGCATATCCTACCAATGCTCCATGAAAACCACCGGCCAAACATAGATGGCATTCATGTTGTGTCTGTGGTTTTTATGGACCAATATACTATAATGTAAATGAGGGATCTGTAAGTATGGACAAAAATAAGGCATGCTTCCGTGATGTTACCATGGACCAACAGTCCATGGAAAACCAATGATGTATGAATACACACATTAAAGTTAGTGTATACGTGAGCAGTCTGTGGAAAAAGCTTATTAGAGTGTTTAATTTTCACAAAATCACAAAGTCACAACAGGGGAAATTATCCATTATGCATTTCCCATTGAAATCAGTGGTCTATCAAAGGATATTTGCGGTCCACCCAGGCAAAATATGTTATTTGTAGCTGCTCTCATGATAATAGATAAAGAACTTGAAAGAGGGATGTATATTAGTTCATTTTTTAAATCTGTAAATCCTTTTGAGGTATTAAACACTATGGGAGAGAATTTCTGCTCAAATAATTTGTATCTTTTTACTATTTTACACCATTGTTGTCACTTTTCAAATGTGGGTGGAAAAGTGACCATGGTTAGCTATGTTAGGTTCACACCAAACTCATCAACTGCAAATTTTTAAAAAGCCACAAAAAAAGCATAACCTTACTCTTGTAAGGGGGTGGCACATAAAAACTGGAGTATATTCTCTAATCAAAAGTGTTTATTTAAAAATGTATCAAATACTGTGAAACATTAGATACATTTGGTGAAGATTCTTCTTATGATAAATTTCCCCTATACATTTTTATTTTAGGTGTAAATGCTTTACCCCCAAAGGATTTGCTTTATATATATATTACCAGTTGGGGGTATATCCCTACAAAGTATGAGTCCATTGAGTGCTAACACTGTCGCAATGTGTCATCCCCCCTTTGACCAAAGGAATGATAACCTCCATTTGTAAAATGATTCCCAGATTTCTAAGATGAATACAGGATGAGCACAAGATGATCCAAAATTATTTTTTCTGTTGTAAAAAAGAGTATTTACTAAAAAAGACTTGTCAGGAGAGGTGACATCATCTTTAAAACATGAGCATATTCTGGCTGATAGGGCTAATTTCTAATGTAAAGTCATTCTATGGCCAAAAGGGGTTCTCTGGGAATGATTTAAAATGGCCATCAGCAACCTTTCCTAGAATTTGAGGAGGACTGGCTGCATCCAATTGCAGAGCTCTCTAGGGTGGGTGTGGCCTCACAACACACTGCACTAATTTACAACAGATGGTAATAATGTGATCCTGCCTATGATATTCCACTATGGTTGAGCATGGTTGGGATATTACACAAGCAGAGATACCTGCTTGTGTAATATCTCATAAGAAGGCTGGGATATCTTCTTGTGTAATATCTCATAAGAAGGCTGGGATACCTGCTTGTATAATATCTCAGAATAAAGTTGGGACATCTGCTTGTGTAATATTTCATAAGAAGGCTGGGACACCTACTTGTGCAATATCTCATAAGAAGGCTGGGATAACTGTTTGTGTAATATCTCATAAGAAGGCTGAGATACCTGCTTGTGTAATATCTCACAAGAAGGCTGGGATATCTGCTTGTGTATTATCTCATAAGAAGGCTGGGATACCTGCTTGTGTAATATCTTACAAGAAGGCTGGGATACCTACTTGTGTAATATCTCATAAGAAGGCTGGGATACCAGTTTGTGTAATATCTCAAAAGACAATATCAGTAGAAAATAGCAATCTATAAGTCTATCTGGACTTTATTACTGCCTGAAATGTAAATCTTACAACGATATATGGTATGCTTAATTTGAGTCAACAATATGAATTGTAATATTACAACCAAATTAAAGTAGAAGGTAAGGTATGAAGAATTCATCTGTGGCCAAGCTATGTATAAGGGCTCATGATCTCTTAGTACAGAACACATATCATAGTCTGGTAGAAGACACAATGTACTGTAGGTAACTGATTCTGTCCTATATACTACCATAGCACTTGCACTTTTATTTGATTTGTTTGGATTATTATGAATTACTACCATTGTGTTCTCTCCCAGTGATGCCACCATTTTCCCTGCACTTGTTTTTAATATTTTATATGTGATAAATTTTGTTAAGAAAGTATTATTATAGTATTAAGTACTATTATTTCATGCGATCTGGCAGCTTCTTGTAGGTACTTGTTGTTGCTGTTTGCCATAGGCATATTGTCAGGGCTGGGATACACAGATAAGGGGTAAGTGATCCCTAAGCTTAATCCCAACCCCTTTCCCTGCCTATTGCCCGCTCAGGCTAACCCCTGAGCCGACAACCTGAAGACTGGAAATACACTAACAAAAGTGCGGGGGATGGGAAGACAAACAAGACAGACAAACAAGAACCAAATGGGTCGTCAGGTAGCCGCGTCAAAACCAGGAGAGTACGTCAGGAACAAAATCAGCAAGCAGAGAGAAGTAGTCAAAAACACGCCAAGGGTCAAAGAACATAAAGAGTCTAAACTGCAGAGCAAGAATGTCAAACCAGGTAGTAGCAAGGAAACTCCAAACACTGGCAGCTAGGTAAAAGTTAGAGGGCCTTAAATACCTAGCAGACCCCACCCAACCAGCTGACTGGGAGGAGAAGCAAGGAACAAAAACTTAACTCATGAGATACCAATAAACAGAAAACAAACAGACACTATATTGCTCGCGTTTTCCGGCGACCAGTAACAGGCCGCGAGCGAGAGTGCGCACCAGCCACATCCCTGGCACTCATGACCGCCGCGCGCGTCCCCTGCCTGGGACGCGCATCCACAGCCAGAGACCGCCGGCTGGAGGAGGAGCCTGCCGAAATAGCGGACAAAGCCTGACCCCGGGCAACCACCTCGCCACCAGAGTCAGGGGCAGGACCAGCAGAACGGGTGCAATGACTACCGGTCCTGACAGTACCCCCCCCCTCCAGGAGGGGCCTCCGGACCCTTAGAACTCAGAGATGGTTTAGAAGGATGACTCTGGTGAAACAATCTCACTAAGCCGGGTGCATGCACATCCCTAGCAGGGACCCAAGATCTATCTTCTGGACCGAATCCCTTCCAATGAATGAGGTACTGAAGGGAATTCCTCACCAACCTAGAGTCCAGAACCCTCTCCACCTCATACTCAAGATCTACATCCACAACAGACGGAGAGGGAGGGTCAGGGAGGGGTACAACAGGGTCAACATAGCGCTTTAGCAGATTTTTATGAAAAGTATTGTGGACCCGCCATTCAGGGGGCAACACAACCTTGAAAGATACCGGATTAAACACATGAGTTATGACAAAAGGACCAATGAACCTAGGAACAAATTTCAGAGACGGGACTTTCAATTTGAGGTTTTTAGTAGACAACAAGACTTTATCTCCCACAACAAAAGTTTCAGAGACAGTATGTTTATTCCTGGAATGGTGGACCATTTGGCTTTGTGATTTTTTCAAGTTCTGCTGAACTCGTGACCACACTGTGCACAGTTGGTTAGTTATGGATTCTGCCCGAGGAGTATCAGAAACAGAACACGATGAGAAAGAAAACCTGGGGTGAAAACCATAATTACAGTAAAAGGGTGATGTGAGTGTGGATGAACTAGTGTGATTGTTGATAGCAAATTCAGTTAGCGGGAGATATGAGGCCCACTGATGCTGACAGTCAGAGATAAAGAGACGAAGGTACTGGATCAGCTCCTGATTCATCCTCTCCGTCTGCCCATTGGTTTCAGGGTGAAAGGCAGAAGAAAAGGACAATTTAACTTCTAATTTCAAACAGAAAGCTCGCCAAAACTTAGCCACAAATTGTACCCCCCTGTCGGATACCACCTCATTAGGAATACCATGGAGACGAACCACATGCTGGATAAACAGATCAGCCAATTCTTCCGTTTTCTCAACGGAATGAAATGACCCATTTTAGAGAACCGATCCACCACCACCCAAATGACAGTGCACCCCTGGGATGGTGGCAAATCGGTAACAAAGTCCATGGAAATGTTAGACCAGGGTTTGTCTGGCACTGGGAGCGGGAGAAGAGGTCCCTCAGGACGTCTCCTGGGGATCTTTCCCCGCGCACAGACTTGACAAGCCTGAACAAAAGCATAAACGTCAGTATGCATACGTGGCCACCAATAATTTCTTTTCAGTAACTCTAAGGTTCCCCGAACACCTGGGTGACCTGTTAGCACTGAACAATGTGTCTCCTCTAACACTCTCAAACGGCAAGACATGGGAACAAACAATTTGCCTTCCGGAAGGTCTTTAGGAGCAGAATTTTGTTCAGCAAGAATTTGAGAAGAGAGGTGAGAGGAGACAGCTGCCAGTACAATACCTGGAGGTAAAATGTTACCAGACTCAGACTCCGAACCCTCAGGAATACCGAAACTCCGAGATAAAGCATCAGCTTTAACATTTTTCATACTCGGTCGGTAGGTAACAACAAAATTAAAACGTGCGAAAAACAAGGCCCCAGAAACCTGATTCAGAAGGTCCGGAATAAGAGGAAGAGGTCCAGAGTTCTTGACCGTGATTTTATTTAATTCGCGGTAATCAATACATGGCCTTAACCCACCATCTTTTTTCTCCACAAAGAAGAACCCAGCCCCCGTTGGGGACTCAGAAGGTCTAATATGCCCAATAGCCAAGCTTTCATCAATATACTGCTTAAGCGATTCTCTTTCAGGTACAGACAGATTATAAATACGACCCTTAGGCAGCTTGACTTTGGGCAAGAGATCTATCTTACAGTCAAAATCCCTATGAGGAGGAAGGACTTGAGACAGGGGTTTGGAGAATACATCTGCGAAATCAGAGATAAACTCCGGGATCCCAGCATCACATGCAGTCGTGGTACAGAGTGAGACCTGAGACATATGGGCCTTACACTGAGGACCCCAGCGAACAAGATCCAGTGTACCCCAGTCAATAACTGGATTATGTTCCTGGAGCCAGGGCATCCCCAGGATAACGTTCACCGACAAATTTTTCATAACCAGAAAAGAACAATATTCTATGTGTAGTGCACCCACCACCAATTTTATCTCGGGGGTGCGGAATTTGACCAAACCAGCACGCAATGGGGTCATATCCACACTTGATACTAGGATAGGAGGGGACAACGGAATCATGGAAGACAAAACCTGGGACACGAAATCCAAGTCGATGAAATTAGCGGCTGCACCCGAGTCCAGAAAAGCCAGACCTGTACATGAGGCAGACTGGGCCTCAATAGTGCAGGGCAAAAACATTTTAGAAATTTTAGGGAGTACCTGAGCTCCTAGGCAGCCCTCCCGACAACTGCCTAGGAGCGGAAGTTTTTCCTGCTGTGACTTCTTGGGACAGCCATCAAGCTGATGTTCGGGACTCCCACAGTAGAAACATAGTGGATTCTTCTGGCAATGTTCCCTCCTCTGCTCTGGGGTGATACTGCCGAGCTCCATTGGTTCAGGCCCAGGTAGAGATGAGACCGGACTGAGGGTCCGCGAGGGGCGGGAGACACCCGATGTGGTCGTCTGGACCTTAGGCGTCGATCTGCCCGGATGGCGAGGGTCATAGCTTCGTCAAGAGTCTTAGGTTCTGCATGAGCTAATAACAAGTCTTTCACCTGGTCTGAGAGGCCGGTCATGAATAGGTCTTTCAAGGCCTGATCGTTCCACCCCGAGTCCGTCACGTACTGTCTGAACGTAGCACAATATTCTTCCACCACTTATCTACCCTGACAGAGGGATAACAAGTGGGAAACCGCTAACGCAGGTCGGTCTGGTTCATCATAAATCTGACCCAGTGCAAAAAAAAACTGTCCAGAGAAGAACGCAGAGGTGAATCAGGAGGTAAGGAAAGCGCCCAATTTTGCGGGTCACCCCGCAGGAGAGACATAACCAACCCCACCTTTTGCGCTTCTGTCCCAGAGGACCGAGGTCGTAAGGAAAAATAAAGTTTACACCCTTCCCGAAATGAAAAAAATTTCTTACGATCGCCCTGAAAAAGGTCAGGAAGGGGAACCTTAGGTTCAGGTGCAGGTGACTGAACGGCAGGGGGTGGCACGGGGCCGTAGCATGCATGTCTTCCTGAACCTGAAGCCGGATAGCCAGATCTTGAACCAACTTGGTCAAGGCCTGGACCTGTGCGACCACAGCTGACATAGGCTCCATAGGTGGAGTGAACGTAGCTGGACGTATGCAGGTTGCAGGCCTCTTTTGGGCCAGTGTTTCTGTCAGGGCTGGGATACACAGATAAGGGGTAAGTGATCCCTAAGCTTAATCCCAACCCCTTTCCCTGCCTATTGCCCGCTCAGGCTAACCCCTGAGCCGACAACCTGAAGACTGGAAATACACTAACAAAAGTGCGGGGGATGGGAAGACAAACAAGACAGACAAACAAGAACCAAATGGGTCGTCAGGTAGCCGCGTCAAAACCAGGAGAGTACGTCAGGAACAAAATCAGCAAGCAGAGAGAAGTAGTCAAAAACACGCCAAGGGTCAAAGAACATAAAGAGTCTAAACTGCAGAGCAAGAATGTCAAACCAGGTAGTAGCAAGGAAACTCCAAACACTGGCAGCTAGGTAAAAGTTAGAGGGCCTTAAATACCTAGCAGACCCCACCCAACCAGCTGACTGGGAGGAGAAGCAAGGAACAAAAACTTAACTCATGAGATACCAATAAACAGAAAACAAACAGACACTATATTGCTCGCGTTTTCCGGCGACCAGTAACAGGCCGCGAGCGAGATTGCGCACCAGCCACGTCCCTGGCACTCATGACCGCCGCGCGCGTCCCCTGCCTGGGACGCGCATCCACAGCCAGAGACCGCCGGCTGGAGGAGGAGCCCGCCGAAATAGCGAACGAAGCCTGACCCCGGGCAACCACCTCGCCACCAGAGTCAGGGGCAGGACCAGCAGAACGGGTGCAATGACTGCCGGTCCTGACACATATGCTCCTTTGAGCGTTACATGGTTGTGATATTTTCTCATGATAGGATTTTGACCTAATTATTTTTATGTTGTTTTTTTATGACTGGCCCCTTTCTTTTTGGTTCTATATACTAAAGACTATATCTGCAATGAAAATTGTGCCTACCTACATACATAACCAAAAAGAGCGAAAAAATGAACGGGGAAAGTAATACTTATAAACAAAATATTTTATTAGTACAATAATCTAAAATTCCATGATTACAAACATACATTCTTTACATTGGTGGTAGCGTGGTCACACATCAGACAACAGATAAACGGGGCAGGATGGAAGGAGGAATAAAAAGAAGTATATAATATTTACCAAGAGAACATCAGTATGCTTAGTCCTATATCATATAATAGCTAGTCAGCATAATATAGCGGCTAGTCCACAAAGATCATTAATATCATCACTAGCATAACTGGTTCAAAGTAACATGGTCACAATGTAAATAATACACAATGCTTGACCTTCTGTGCTGCCTCGTACCCCGACGCGCATTTCGCTTCAATGCTTCATCAGGAGGTAAGTAATACGTGCCAAATGGTCCCTATTTATACCCATTTTTTTATATCAAATTAAATCCACCTGTTCCTCTCACCTGAATACTCAGTCCGCCTGGCGGCATCGTATAGACGTACCGGAAATGTACTGGTGGTATTACATATAGTTTCAAAAAATCTCATAATACATCAAGAAATATAATGCCACACAATTAAAGAGGAGCCTATCCAATAATATATCGTTAGAATCACCCGACATCGCGGGGCATGTGACCAGAAATAACATCCCGGATGTGCTGCCTCCACTGTGGAACGTACACCGATACTTATGTACAGTGTCGGACTGGGGTACCTAGGGCCCACCAGTAAAATTTATTTTGGGGGCCCACCATACGGATACATTCAAATATAATAAATAATCTAACAGGTTTTTATATGAACATAGGCTGGTTGAGGTGATGTACATTTAATATATGTATGTAGTGTAGTAAATCTACTGTGTAATGTCTCATTTGTGCAGGAGGTGGGAGACTAGGGGCTCACCTTGCTCAGGGGCCCACCGGGGAATTCCCCTGTACCCCTGTGGCCCAGTCCAAGCCTGCTTATGTATAATAACCTAATAAATAAACTCTAACATCAACCCAATATTGTACTTCATCAAATAAAGGTAATGAACAAACGAAGTAATGGTACTGAAGGTTTATAGTATCACTCACAACCAATGTGTGTTCCACAGTGGCACAGTGACAATACATACAATGTATTACACATAATAATAAATATATTAAATAATTAAATAACATGTGAATAATTAAATCAAGCCAGATGAAAAGGGTTTTATTCAGACTAATTTATATCGCAAAACAACATCGGTAAACATCTTACTCCATGCCTCCTCATCCCATCTGAAGAAGCTGGTGTCCAGCATCCCTATTGGACAGTTTCTCCGGATCAGGAGGATCTGCTCAAGAGATGATGATTTCAGGACACATGTAATCGTTTTAGAAACAGTGCATATGATGAACACTCCATTAGACAGGGGTATCAGAGAGCAATTAGGTCCAATCGTGATCGTTTAATTTACTCTTCCCGGAAGGAAATGACTAGGGATGAAAAAGAGAAGATTAGATTCATCACTACTTATAATTAGGGACATGGGGATGTGAGACGTATTCTTGCGAAGTACTGGAAGATCCTGTGGTCGGATGATATTTTGAAATTGTACTTACCATCATCTCCCTCTATTACATTTAGGAAAGAGAAAAACTTAAAGGGAACCTGTCATCTCCGAAACACCCCCTGAAATAGAGTAAGCGTTGTATAGTGTAAGTGGTGCTGAATCCGAATATGAAAGTTTTATCTTCATACTCACTTCCGTTCTGACGCTGTGCTCCCACAAACCAGCAGTAAAATGCATTGAGAGGATTCTTCTTTGAGTCCTCTCCATTATGTGAGTATGCACCGGAGTCCACTGAGTGCATTTTACTGTAGGTTTGTGGGAGCACAGCGTCGGAATGGAAGTGAGTCTAAAGATAAAACTTACATAATCGGATTCAGCATCACTTACACTATACAATGCTTACTCTAGTTCAGGGGATGTTTCGGAGATGACAGGTTCCCTTTAAGGGATGTATTGACTAGAAGTCATCATGTGGGGACAAAAACGGAGAGAGCCTTTGGGTCTAAGGGCCCAAGATGGGGATGTAGACTGTGTAGTAATTGTGTCGCCTGTCCCAACATATTGAGATCAACTACATTCACGGACTCAAGGGGGAAGAAAGAGTATACCATCACACATGCAATTAATTGTAACACGATTGGTGTTATCTATGTGGCTAGTTGCCCGTGTAATTTACTATATGTGGGCTTCACATCAAGAGAACTAAAGAGTGGGACTAGAGAACATGTCCAGGGAATTTACGCGGATGTTGCCAGTCTGAAGACGATTCCCCGACATTTTAAACAGTATCATGACTGTATCATGACGACAGTCATGATACTGTTTAAAATGTCGGGGAATCGTCTTCAGACTGGCAACATCCTCATTACTCAAGGTAAGAGGTATTGATAGGATAGTGGTGAATATCAGAGGGGGCAATTGGAGACAACTTTTGGCACAGAGAGAGGCTCGCTGGATCGTGAACTTGGATACACTTCTCCCTCATGGATTAAATGAAAACCTGAGCTTTGTTCCATTTTTGTAAAATAGGGGTTCTTCTGGGCTCCGGGTTGTTTTTTGCTTCGAGTCATATAGGTGTGGCCATTTTAGGCATTAGAAGTTTTATTATTATGATTTTAATCTTATCTATTGTCTTATGGCCCTTATGTACCTTTGAATTAGTGAATCACGTGTTTTTTTATTTATATGGTATATTAGGTTTTATAAGTAGAACAATATGGGATGTATCATCTATTGGACTTATGTGAATTAAATCTCTTCCTTCCCTTCTCGGATATGTATAACAATAATTATCTATGGGGATTTTTATGGTCATTTGTTGTTGTATATATGAAGAAATACTTACATTTATTTTATTTAAATTATGTAATTTTTTTTCTGCATGTCACTACTCACTTCATGAGCACGTGTGTTGTGTGGCACTGTTCACTTTCACTCTATTTGCATTTAAATGTTTTTTTTTCTTAAAAATATACTATATGAATATATTATATATTTATGAATTTCAATATAAACTTTATTATTATTAGAGATGTGTGAGCACTAAAATGCTCGGGTGCTCGTTATTCGAGTCGAATTTTTCCCGATGCTCGGGTGCTCGTTTCGAATAATGAACCCCATTGAAGTCAATGGGAGACTTGAGCATTTTTTGCAGGGGACCAAGGCTCTGCCTAGGGAAGGCTGGGTGAAAATCTGGAAACCTCAGAAAATGATGGAAACACCACGGAAATGGACAGGAAACAGCAGGGGCAGCATGCATGGATGCCTCTGAGGCTGCCTAATTCCACCATTACCCCAAATTCTCGGGCAACAGCCTGGTGGTGACCCTCAAGGCAATTGTGCTCACCCAGACCATAAAAATTTATCGAGGCCCTGTATGGCTGTGACTACAGAGTGACCGAGTTACACTGCAGGAGCAGGCGAAGCATATAGAAATTTATCGTGGCCCTGTATGGCTGTGACTACAGAGTGACCGAGTTACAGTGCAGAAGCAGGTGAAGCACATAAAAATTTAGCGTGACCCTGTATGGCTGTGACTACAGAGTGACCGAGTTACAGTGCAGGAGCAGGCGAAGCACATAAAAATTTATCGAGGCCCTGTATGGCTGTGACTACAGAGTGACCAAATTACAGTGCAGGAGCAGGCGAAGCACATAAAAATTTATAGAGGCCCTGTATGGCTGTGACTACAGAGTGACTGAGTTACAGTGCAGGAGCAGGCGAAGCACATAAAAATTTATCGAGGCCCTGTATGGCTGTGACTACAGAGTGACCGAGTTACAGTGCAGGAGCAGGCGAAGCACATAAAAATTTAGCGTGACCCTGTATGGCTGTGACTACAGAGTGACAGAGTTACAGTGCAGGAGCAGGCGAAGCACATAAAAATTTACAGTGGCCCTGTATGGCTGTGACTACAGAGTGACCGAGTTACAGTGCAGGAGCAGGCGAAGCACATAAAAATTTACAGTGGCCCTGTATGGCTGTGACTACAGAGTGACCGAGTTACAGTGCGGGAGCAGGCGAAGCACATAAAAATTTATCGAGGCCCTGTATGGAGGCGGTGACAACAGAGTGATCGAGTTAGATTGAGGTAGCAGGTGAACCACCCAAATAATTAGCCTGACACATCATGGCGGTGACACCAATGCCTTTGTCCGTCTGAGATTGCAGTCAAATGGCTGTAGGTGAGCCTCCCAAAAAATTTTTTTTTGGAGTGTCTGAAGTCGACCCTCCGAAAAAAAAATTTTTTGTGTCTCTGGTTGACACTCCTGAAAAATTGTTTTAGAGTGTCTGTAGTTGACGCTCCTGAAAAATGGTTTTAGAGTGTCTGTAGTTGACGCTCCGGAAAAATTGTTTGGAGAGAGGGCCTGTAGGTGGCCCTCCGGAAACATTGTCTTAAAAGAGTGCCAGGTGGTCCTCTAAAAAATTCCCTTTTGGGTCAGCGTTTGGCAATGAAGAGAAGGAGGAGGAGGAGTAGAGGAGAGGAATCGGATACATAAGGAATCTTATTCTTTAGCTGCTTTCCCCTGGAGGAGATTTGAATTCCGGTGAAATCCAGGCTTTGTTCATTTTAATAAGTGTCAGCCTGTCAGCGCTGTCAGTTGACAGGCGTGTACGCTTATCGGTGATGATGCCACCAGCTGCACTGAGTACCCGCTCTGACAATACGCTAGCGGCAGGGCAGTCCAGCACCTCCAAGGCGTACAGCGCCAGTTCAGGCCACGTGTCCAGCTTTGAAACCCAGTAGTTCTATGGAGCAGAGTGATCACGCAGGACGTTGGTATGGTCAGCTAGGTACTCCCTCACCGTCTTTCTGTACAGCTCCCCCCTACTCTGCCTAGACTAGGGACAGGTGACATTGTCTTGCTGGGGTGACATAAAACTGGCAAAGGCCTTGGAGAGCGTTCCCCTGCCAGTGCTGGACAAGCTGCCTGCTCGCCTCCTCTCCCCCGCTACTTGGCCCACGGAACCACGCCCTCTGCCGCTAGCGGCGTCAGATGGGAAGGATTGTTTCAGCTTGTGCACCAGGGCCTGTTGATATTGATTCACTCTCATACTCCTTTCCTCTACAGGGATGAGAGTGGAAAGGTTCTGCTTGTACCGTGGGTCCAGGAGAGTGAACACCCAGTAATTGGTGTTTGAAAAAATGCTTCTAACGCGAGGGTCACGGGATAGGCAGCCTAAAATGAAGTCTGCATTGTGCGCCAGAGTCCCAACACGCAAGAATTCCCTCTCCTCACTGGCCTGACTCTCCATTTCCTCCTCCTCCTCCTCCTCCAACTCCTCCTCTTCAGCCCATACACGCTCAAGAGTTAAGAAGGACTGAGCATTGGTACCCTCTCCTGTCTCGCCAACATTCTCCTCCTCTTCCTCCTCATCCTCATCCCCCTCCTCCAATACGCGCTGAGAAACAAACCGGAAGGTGCTCTGGCTAACAAGCGACGTATCTTCTTCCCCCATCTCCTGTGACAAGCGCAAAGCTTCTGACTTCATGCTGAGCAGTGAGTTTTTCAACAGGCAAAGCAGCGGGATGGTGAGGCTGATAATGGCGGCATCACCGCTGACCATCTGTGTTGACTCCTCAAAGTTGCTCAACACCTGGCAGATATCAGACATCCACGTCCACTCCTCATTGTAGACTTGAGGAATCTGACTGACCTGACTACCAGTTCTGGTGGAAGTTGACATCTGGCAGTCTACAATCACTCTGCGCTGCTGGTAAACTCTGGATAACATGTTTAATGTCGAATTCCATCTCGTGGGCAAGTCGCACAACAGTCGGTGAGCTGGCAGTTGTAGGCGCCGCTGCGCTGCCCTGAGAGTGGCAGCATCTGTGGTTGACTTGCAGAAATGCGCACAGATGCGGCGCACCTTGGTGAGCAAATCTGACAAATTGGGGTATGTCTTGAGGAACCACTGAACTATAAGATTGAACACGTGGGCCAGGCATGGCACATGTGTCAGTCTGCCAAGTTGCAGAGCCGCCACCAGGTTACGCCCGTTGTCACACAGAACCATGCCTGGCTTGAGGTTCAGCGGTGCCAGCCACAGATCGGTCTGCGCCGTGATGCCCTGTAACAGCTCTTGGGCGGTGTGCCTTTTGTCACCTAAGCTCAGCAGTTTGAGCACCGCCTGCTGGCGCTTACCAACGGCACTGCTGCTGCGCCTAGAGCTACCGACTGAAGGCGCCGTGCCCACGGATGGTAATTCAGAGGAGGAGGAGGGGTCGGAGGAAGAGGCATAGTACATCTGAGAAACAGTGACCGAGGTAAGCCACGCAATCCTTGGTGTGGGCAGTACATGAGCGGCCCCAGGGTCAGACTCGGTCCCAGCCTCCACCAAGTTAATCCAATGTGCCCTCAGTGAGATATAGTGTCCCTGCCCCTCAGCACTTGTCCACGTGTCCGTGGTTAGGTGGACCTTATCACTAACCGCGTTGGTCAGGGCACGGATGATATTCTCTGACACGTGCTGGTGTAGGGCTGGGACGGCACATCGGGTAAAATAGTGGCGGCTGGGGACCAAGTACCGAGGGACAGCCACCGCCATCAGGTTGCGGAAAGCCTCAGTCTCTACCAGTCTATAGGGCAGCATCTCCAGGCTCAACAATTAGGAGATGTGGACGTTTAGGGCTTGTGCATGTGGGTGGCTGGAATTGTATTTGCGCTTGCGCTCAAATGTCTGCTGAAAAGACAGCTGAATGCTGCGCTGGGACACATTAGTGGAGGTTGTGGAGGATCGTTGAGGTGAAGGGGTGGTTATAGGGCGGGAGGCGCTCGTGCCGGGGTCCTGGGCGGGAGGTTGACTCCCCGAGCCAGCATGTGACACAGGGGAAGGGGCAGTGGTGTGACCCACAGGAGGTGAATGGCCTTGGTTCCACTGAGTCGGGTGTTTAGCACTCATATGCCTGCACATGCTGAAAGTGGTTAGGCTGGTAGTGGTGGCTCCCCTGCTGATCCTGGTGTGGCACAGGTTGCACACCACAGTCCGTCGGTCATCCTCACTTTCTTTAAAAAACATCCAGACTTGCGAACATCTA